>PVLD010004572.1:0-123620 GCA_004027595.1 Dinomys branickii | reverse complement strand
TTTTGCTGGATATCTGGGATCTTGACTATTATATGCCTGTGTGTTTTTCTTTGGGTTATGGATCATTGGGGTTCTATATGCCTCGCTTAACTGAACTTCAGTATCTTTTACCTTGTTTGGGAAATTTTCTGCTATTATTTCATCAAATATTCCTTTTATATCGTTTGTGAGATCTCCTGCTGTTTCACACACTCCTATACCTCGAATATTGTTACGTTTTGCCTCATCTTGCAGCTTTTGTATTGACTTTTCTTGTGTCTTTGATGATATCATGAGATTCTTCCTTTCATGCTCATAAGCTGCCATGCTGTCTTCAAGTTCTGAAATTCTATCTTCGGTTTCATTTAAACGGTTTTGCATGCTTTCAGCGTTAGTTTTCAAATCCTGGCATTCTCTTTGGACCTGTTTCATTCTTGGTAATTCATTCCTAAATTGCTCTTGTAACATTTCCATTTGTTTCCTATTTTCTTCTAGTCTTTTGTCTATTTCTTGTCTACGTGAACGGAACATTTCTTCCATCATTGTTTTCAGCTCGTTTTTTGTCTGAGAAATCTTTGCGGGTAAGTGGCTTATTTCTGCTTTAAGCTCTTTTATGGCCTGCTGGAGTTGTTTCATTTCGGATGCAATCATTTGATAAGTTGAAGGTATGTGATTTCCTGGTTCCCCTGTATCTTCATATTCAAAACTTGTTCTGGGTGGGGTTGAGTTTTGAGACTGCATTTTGTTCCTCTGTTTTCCCATTTTTGGGTATCACATTCAAAATGTGGAGCTATAAATTCCCCAGGCAGTTCAGCAGGCAAAGGTCTGTTGCAGAGGCTGCTCCAATGATTCCTTCTCTTTGGGAGAATGTCCCTTAAGCTGTCTGCTGAGTTTTCCGCTTCTACTCCCTACCCCAAGACCTGGCTGGGGCGTATAAACAGCTCACTGCCCCAGCCCCAGGAGTCTTGCAGACAGGCCACTCAGGTGTTCCTCCCTGGGTGGAGCTCCTTCCCCCCTCACGAATCCCGTCGGGTCGCCTAGCTAGCTCTTCCCACCCGGGAGATCCCGCAGTCGTTAAAGCTGCTTTGATGTCACTCGCTGGGCAGAGCTTCTTCCCGATTCAGGAAAAAACGGTTGGATTGCGCACTTAACTCACCCTGAGATCGTGCAGACAGGAATGCCGTTCAGATGTATCTCCCTGGATCGAGCTTTTTCATGACTCAGAAATCCCGCCCTAACCTTCTAAACTTCTCACATTGACAAGTTGAACAACATCCCAGAGCAGGAAGGGCATTTCCTCTTCACCCCAGGATGTAGAACTGCTGAGTTGCTCAGTTAAGGTTCTAGACTCCTGAAATGGACACAATATGCCAACCATAGCATATGGATAACTGATTATTGAAGAGTTATTTGTGTGTGTGTTGGAATTTTGTTGTTGTTGTTGTTGCTTTTTCAGTGCGTGGGATCAAATCTAGGGCCTTTGCATGGAGTATATCCCTAGCTAACTTTTTTTTTGCTGGTTTGAGTTGCGGTATTGCTAAGTTTCTAAATTGCCCAGGTGGGACTTGAACTGGTGATCCTCCTACCTCACCATCCCAAAGTGCTGGGATTACAGGTGTGCTCTGCCATGCTCAGTGGAACTTCAACTCCAGGATTACGGTGCCTCCTGCTTGTCTCTTATTACCTAGGATTGCTTCCGATAGTGTTTTCCTCCCTTCTATTTAACTGCTCACCATGCCTGGTACATTAGGTCTAAGACCTCTTGTCATAGTTGGCTTCCTCACTGCTTTCTCAATTATCCTTGAGAATGTTTTGGAGTACTGGCTTGGAGGCCATGGATGGAAGGTGCTCTTTGTCATGGAAATGCTTTACTTAGCCATCAAATTGGGAAATGGTTTTGCAGGACATATCAGAGTTTTTTGGAAATTGATTTTTTTTTGGGGGGGTGGCTTGAAGAAGTTCATACCAAGTTTTTCTGGCCTTGAAGGTTTGTTTTGATACATTTGCTGTAATTCTAATGAGTTTTATTTTATAAATGATGTACTTCTTTTTCTCTAATAGCATTTAAAATCTGTTCCTTATGTTGGAGTTCTGGGATTTTGACTATGATGGATCATGGAGAAGTTTTTCTCCCCATGGTTATTTGGGGTTCTATATCCTTTACTTATCTGTATGTTAAGTTTGCCACCCATATTTGGAAAGTTATGTGCTATGATTTATGTAAACAAATATTTTTGTATCATTTCTGCTGTCTTCTCATTTCTCAACAGTTCTACTTACATTAGTCTTCTGTGTTAATTTAGCAGGTGTTTGATCTATTTTTCATGTTCTCTTGTTGTTTTAAGGTATTTCTGAGTGATGTGTCTGACAGCTGCCCTATCTTCATGTTACGATGCTCCTCACATTGGTTGTTTCTGCTGCCTGTAGTTTCAAGAGGATTTTTAAACTTCTGAATTTGTTTGGTTCCTTTTCATGCATGCCAATTCTTTGTTAAACTGGTCATTCGTGTTTTGTACTTGTTTGTTTGGCTTAGTCAGCTTTTTATTAGTATCTTCTGTTAACTCACTAATTGCGTCATTTATTAAGTCCATTATCTGTTGAGTTATATCCTCTTTGAGCTCACTAGGCAACTTATTGATCTTTATTCTTTTATCCTTTCAAATTATTCAGCTGTGTGGCTTTTGATTTTCTCCCTTTCAGTCTGCCATAGATCAACTCAGGGGCAGTTTGGGGTTTTAAGAGGCCTTTTATTGCCTCACTGTCTCATGTTCACTTTGCCCTCTTTGCTCATGAGAGGAACACTTTTGCTCCACAATGCCTCCACCATCATGTGCTGCCAGAGGCCCAAAGCAATGGCACCAACCAAGTGTGTACTTAAATCTCTAAAAATGTGAGGTAAAACAAAAAACAAGAATAAAAAGGAAAAAAAGCCAGACTTAGTTGATTATCTAATATTATAGTAATGGAAATCTAAAATAGATTTAAAATAAGTGATTTTGTTTCTATTCTTTAGGTTTGCAAAACTTCTTGGCAGTTTTGAGCACTTAATACAAATATTACTTGAGGTAACAATGTTATTGAATGGACTTTGCTCTAATTTTGATAATTTCGAAGGTATTTTGAATATATAGCTTATCAAATCAGACCACAATACAACTGTAGTTTAGACTCAGCAGTTTAGATTATGGCTCTGGGGTGAAAGACATTCTATTTATACCTTAGTAGTCAATATCTTAGTTACCTCAATAACAATATCCTTGCTTTCCCTTAGCTACTCATGGAGAAGGTGTGGTTGTATATTTCTAACTTTGCTGCTCATAGAATATCTGGCTCTCTTTTCTATAGCTTTTAACAAGCTATACAATGGGATAAACCTACAACACAAAGAGATGTCATTAAGATATGAAAATGTCTCATGATTAAGCTCTGTGATTTCTTTTTTGGTCTATCAGGATAAAACTTGCCATCTTTTTATGTTATAAGAGGACAAAGAACTTCCTTTCCTTTATAATTTGGCTTTTCTGTTTTAGGCATAGTGTAACATTGCAGTAGTGTGCCTTTTTATCATACTTAAGCACACAGCAACCTTTCACTCTGTACACTTACTCTGTCACAGCGACAGGGATAAAGGCTTCACTGAAATGGGGGCAAGAGCAAAGAAGAAGCGAGGAAGCAAAGATAATGCTATGATGCTCTCATTAGAAGAGAAACTGCAAAACAGGGAAGTAGAAATGAGGGCTTTTATAAATGGAAAATATTGGCCATAAGGAATGGACCAGTGCGTAGGTGCTGGTTAGAAAACTAAGTATAGAAATCCTATTGGTGAGCAAGGCATGGAACAGATCTGCACAAAACTCTACACCCAAATAGCTTTTGTCAAGTTCACCTATGATTTGCATAATGCTGACTCCATCTGCCTAATATCTACCCTCATTCACTCAACCTATGCCAGGAATTTGTACAATGGCTCATTCCTCATCCTTGAAGAACTTTTTCACTTGGTTTTTGAGATACCACTTTTCTTTAGGCTTCTTGTTTCTTCTACATCTACTCTTTGTCCATCTATTTACTGGTTTGCTGTTAACTCTCTGACCTCAGGCATTGCACACCTTTACCAATACTCACATCCTTAAGTATTTAGTCTTACGAATTTATATTACTAAAGTGATGGGCAGAATATTTGCCCAACTCCCAAAATGTCTGTATTTTAAAACCTAAAAATTGTGAATAGGTTGCCTTGTATGGTGATAGGAAATTAAGGATCCAGATGGAATTAAGCTTGCTAATCAGCTGAATTTAAATTGGAGAGGTTATCTGGGATTCCTCACGTGGGTATATTACAAGTATTAGTATTAATATAAGAAATGCAGCCTTTAGGAATGGGATTATTCTTATGAAAGAGGCCAGAGGGAGCATGTTCGCCCCTTCTACCATGTGAGAATGTAATCAGAAGGCACTATATATAAATTCAGAGAAAGGACTCTCGCCAGACATTGAATATTTTGGTAACTTGATCTTTGATTTTTCAGGCTTTTTAAGTGTGGGAAATAATTTTTCAAGCTATACAGTCTATGGTATTTTACTATAGCAGTTGTCATGAACTAAGACAATATTGTATCAAAGTGTGGCAGGTAAGGGCACGGTGCTTTGCAGACTATCAGGAATCCTGTAGCATGACGCTTTTATTCAGGCTATATGAAATAATTCCGAACTGGTGGAGAAATCAGTGAGTTTGTTGTTCTACATTGACTTGATGTTCTGGGTTTGTTTTCCAGATTCCCATTGCTTCTAGGCTGCTACCTCTTAGGCCCCCACTAAAACTTGATTCTTTTAAAATAAGTGAGTCTGTATTCTGGCTGTCATCAGCCACATTCTGCCTTTTTAAACATTGAGTGCCTTTCGCTCCTGAGTCAGAAAACTCATAGGGACCAAGCTGGGTCATTTCTGTTGACAACGATCTTGGTCAACCTCCAGGTCAATTTGATTCACAGCCATCACAGTGAGGAACGAATGACTCAGGCAATTGACCAGTGTTAAAATGTGAATGTCCCTGGAATAAACAAGACCATTCCTGCTTAAAGACTGCATTAGTAATAACTGCCATGTAAGTGTGAAAGAAAGAACCAGTGAGCAAGTTTTTAACCCAGTGTGGATGGAAATAATTTGACAGGTTCAGAGTGTTACTGACTGGAAACGGGGGCAGCTGCCCAGGATTCACATCAGGTTCAGTCACTGACAGGGTTCAGTCACTGTGAGGAATCGAGTTTGAATCCTGTCCATGATGCACTGCATAACTTAACCTGTAGGTGCCTTACTTTCCCCTTTCATTATTCGTAGAATATGAAGATATGAAATCATGCTTATCTAAGGCTCTTGTAATGATTAAACTAAATGAAATTATAAGTGCCAAGTACACAATTTTATTTGAACAATGTTTCTGAAAATGTGCAAGAAGGTATCCATCTTTTGTGACAAGGAAAAATATAATTCAAATACATGCTAGTTATCTCACCAAGAAGCATCAACCAGGCTTGCCAGTTTCGTAAAGACACAACATGAAACATTAAGATTGCTTATGATTGCAAATTGAGAACAGGGACAAAGAAAAGCATCCGGCCTTCAAATTGAGAATGAATGAAAGTGTAATTTTAGTCAGCTATGTTAGATGTACTAGCGTTATACAGCAGGTAATCCCTGCTTTTTAGATATAAAAATTATGCTGGGGCCATCAGCATCCCTGCAGGTGATGGATAAAAGCGTAAAAAAGTAGACTTCAACTTGACACCACAATAACATGTGAAGAATCACATTTTGAAGATGTCTTATCTTTGCTAGTCACAGATGTCAGATTCTTTGGTTATTAACCCTTACTACACTGGCAACAGGATTCTTGCCAATCAGTCTTCCATAGATTTTCTGGCTATAGGGTTTTAGCAGAAAAGCCATTTTCTCTATGGAAATATTGGCATTGCTTTTGCTCCCCATTGGGGAGGTTAGAGGTGGCTCAGTACACTTTATGATAAAAGTGTATCAAGATTCCTTTCTTCTTTTCCTTCTGGCAGGATTGAATGCAGCAGAGCTGGCTTGTGAAGTCAGAAGGACAGACTGCCAGTGATAGAAGTCTGGAGACTATGAGAGAGAGAGAGAGAGAGAGAGAGAGAGAGAGAGAGAGAGAGCTCATTTCCCTGGTTTTGATGTGGTCTTATCTTCTGTAAATTATAGCACTCAGATGTTTTTCCATTTCATCATTATTCTGTCATTTGCTTAGCAGCAGATGCTTTCACCCTCCTTACCACTGACTGCTGTAAACTCCAGAAACAGCTGTTTCAGAAGCAAACCAATTCAGGCAGAATAAGTAAACAGACAAACCAATGGTATTAAAGCAGATTAACTTTCATTTAATAATTTTACATTATCTTTTCATCATCAGTGACTAATCTGACCCTTTAAATAAATCCTGTTCTTGTGTTGGTTTCGATTTGAATGTGACAGGAATCTTTACTGTTCATCATTTCAGGAACAACTAAAGACCCATTGTACTGATCATCTTAAAGACCCATTGTACTGATCATCTTTGATTTGTTCTTGTTCAAATCCTGGGAATCTTTGTGGGAAGAAGAAATCAGTTTATATAAATAAAATGCTTCTGTCTTGGTTACTTTTCTCTCATTGCTAGGACAAAATACTCTACACACAAAGTTAAGGAAGAGAAGGTTTATTTAGCTCAGAGTTTGTGGCGGTTTCAGTCCATACTCAGCTGGCTCCAGGGCAGAGTGGAACATGGCAGAGGGCAACAGTTCATGGCAGTGCAAGATAGTAAAGGCAACAAGAGCGAAAGGGAGGAGCAGCAAGCAGCCTCTTTCCCGCCCTTACATTGTGTGCCATCTACCTGCACTACGAGTGTAGTGCTCACACCCGTGAATCAATCATGAACACTAGAAGCCTACCCTGTGACTGCAACAGGCTTTGAGGGGACATATCAGCTTCCCAGTTGTTACTTTTTCATTTGGAACTTTTAAATAATCTTTAAAGAGAATAAGCTAGATTCCTACTGTAATTACGGTTCTAGGCTGGTTGTGACCCAGCCACATAACTTCATGAATGGGAACGATTCTTGATCTCTTTAACTCTGAGAGAGAGTAGTTCCAGTGTCTTTGTGTATATAATAGACGTATGCAATCCTTTTCAACATCCATTTCATCTTCATTTAACAGAGCTTTTTTTTTAAGAAAAGAATCCCCCCTCCCTTATTCTATGTGGCTTGGTGATGCTCTCAAACCCATATGATCAGCTGGATTAATGAGGTAAGCCTGACCATTCAGAACATCCCATCTCCAGTCTGATTGGCTGAGGCATGGACAAGTAAATCAAGTATGGTCAATGACACTCAACTCTGGGACTTTTCCCCAGAATCACTGAGAAAAAGTGGTTTCCATAGCTGGTAAACTATAAGCCTAGAGTGCTTGTCTTTTCTGTTGGAGTGTGTTGTGGTTATGTCTCCCAAAAGTCTTATGTGTTCAGAGGTGAGGCTTTTGGATTAGTCCTCTGGTGAGTTCAGAGCTCAGTATGCTGTGAGGTTGTGGAGCTAGTTGGAAGAGGTGGGTCCCTGGGGTTGTGACCTGGTATCTCCCTTTCTGGCTCCTCATTTTACCTGTTGCTTTCTGGCTACCGTGGGTTGAACACTTTATTTTGCCATTCCCCTCTGTCACTCTATTTCTGCCCTGGAGCCTGCAGACTACACAGTACAACTGTGAGCCAAAATAAACCTCTTTTCATGTTGTGTGCTGGTATTGGTGTTTTGTCTCAAGAATGAGGAAAGTAAATAAGATGTAAGATCAAGATGACAGAGATGAGCAGAGCCAAGAGATGAAGAGGTAAAGAGAGAGAGGAAGACCAGGCAAGAGCAAGGGAGGAGCAAACAGCATTTGGCTCCTGACTGCAGCCTTACCAAAAGGTGCACCAGTGACTTCAGTTACCTGACTCCAAAAGCCCTTATTTTTGCTTAAACCAATTTGCATTGTATTTTTAGCTGCTTTCAGTTAAAAGAATATTAATTCCAATTCTTAATTCCAAATATTCCTGATGCCAAGATATAGCAGATGATTTGATTATGCTTCGTATTTTCTCACTTTCTCTTACATGTAAGGTTAGGTAAGTCACAATCTCTTAGGCTTTTGTTTTTATATAATATGCAAGCATGAATGTGAAATAGAATTATTTTAGTGCACATTAAATGTGCAGTTGATGATAGCATGTATGATTGTCATTGTTATAATTTAGTAATAGCAGACATAACGTCAGCCCCTGTTCTTCATATGACTGGAATCCTTAAAAATAAACCTTCTTAACTTTTGACAAAATGACTTTGACATTTAACTGATTCCAAAAGAAGCTCAATTGCAGTCATTTTCATCCAGCTATATTAGGAAATTGATATACTCGTTTTCCAGCAACAGGACAATTAAATGAATGCATGTGCGCACCTACACATGCATGCTCACACACAATGCACTTTTCTAATGGCAGCAGATGGAGTCATCATTGAATCTAGCAATGCATTTCTAAAAGCATTATGAAAATATAAATTATGACAATCATTCAAAGTGCCACTTCATAAAAATCTTCCTTTCAGAATGACATTAACATTGTTAGAAATTTCAGTAATAATATAATATGAAAAGTATTATTTTACAACCAGAGTAGGAATATTACTTGGAATGTATTTCTCAAATAGAGCCTTACTGTGGGCTACAAACTAGAGTTCTGGCTAACAATAAGTACATCAACTTGATGAGAAAAATTTGAAATGCTAAGGAAAATGTTTGATACATAAAATGTGTTTCAAGAGAAGTAATTCCCTCGCATCTCGTCCATCCATCGCTTCATCCATCATACATTCAGGTCTTAAATGTCACAATACAAATAAGACTAACTCAAAATCAATTTGTTAAAGACTTTGAATTGCAAAACAATAAGTTGGCTAGGTATTTCCATTTTACAGTTGTATAGAAGGGAAACAGGTTTATGTTGTGCTTAAGGGTACAAAACATTAATACAGTAATATATCAGCATAAATTATGAAATCATGAGCATATCATAATGAACACTAAGTTCCACACCATTTGACAACAATGACAGATTTGTTTTTTGTCTTTTTGAAACAAGGTTTCACTAGATGGTTCAGGCTGGCCTTGAACTCACTTTGTAGCCTAGTCTAGCCTCGAACTCGTAGCTATCCTCCTGCCTCAGCCTCCTGAGTGCTGGGATTACTGGTCTGTGGCTGCACGCCTGGCCCTTCACCATGACAAAATTGATAGATCAAAAAGAACCGGTCACTGATGGATAGGCAAAGTCTGTGTTTCAGCAAGTGGCCCTTGTTTTCTAATCTTTGTTGACTAATTTAATAAAAAAAAAGTTTGCTTCTCTTGCCTTGCAAGTACAGTGGAGACTTTTTCTACTTGGACTGCTTTCAGAATTCCATAATCAGTTTGTGTATGGTTTAGGAGGTGGGAAGAAATTACCTGAAAAGATCTGTGATCAAGACTTGTTTTGACTAATGTTTTCAAGAAAAAGACATTCTCTGTTTGAAGCAGAATTGAAGGGGCCCTTGATGTACAAAAGTAGCTTCAAATGTTTTGAACAAAATACCTGATTTTCCTTTGAAGGAAAAGGAAATAGTGCTTTAGTTCCAACTGTTCTGTTGCAACAAAGTTTTGTGAATTTTCTTTCTTCTTTAACTTTCAAAACATACTTTCTCAAAGTATGCTCACAGTTTAAGAGGAAGAAGGCTTCCTTTGACCAGGTGCTTTTAAGAAAAGATACAATATTTATATCCTGAGATCACTGGTGCTGAAATTGAGAAGGTTTCAGTTTCATGATGGGTGTGGTGGAACGAATGCTAGATGTGGATTTGTGTTTAACTGCTGATTTTGCCCTTAAATGTTTATAATCTTGGGCAAAAACATATTACTTAAACTCTCTTAGCTTCCACCTCTTCCACATTACAAATAGAGTGAAATAATATCTACTTCAAAGAGCTATAAGATAGGGGGCTGGGGATATAGCTCAGTAGAATAAGCGCTTGCCTAGCAAGCGCAGGGTCCTGAGTTCGATCCCCAGTACCGAAAAAAAAAACAAAAACAAAAACAAAGAGCTATAAGATAATAAGAGAATGGTATACAGAGAACTTATTTCTGCCTAACATCCTAACATGCATGACTTGTGTTCTTCAACCTTCCCTTCCCTAATACAGAACTCTAAGTTCTCACCTAGTTACGTAGCATGCATTCTTTCACTATCCTCAAGAAGTAAACTATGCACCCAAATTTCACTGTACCTTTTTTTTAGTCAAAGTTTGTCTATCGTGCATTTCATTCTTAGACTAAAAATAAGAGGTAAAAGTTACTCAGAAAAGGTAGGATGGTGTTGAAAATGAACAGAACACTTGGTTTTGTTAATTGACCTACCCAGGGCAAGCTACTTATACTTCATTTAAATTTAACTTGAAAAATGACAATAATTCTACCTACTCACAAGGTAGCTATTAAGTGTTCTTCTGTCAGAAGAGTACTATGTAACATATGTCTTAGGCATATGGGAAATTACTGTTCATAGTTACTTCTTCCTGTACTAGTTTCTTAACCTGGCAAAAATGCTGAATAAAAGCCTGCAAAAATGAATGTTTTCTCCAAAACTCACATTGAAATTCATTAAATTTTAGCTTTAATTTCTAGTGTTCTTTTTGTGCTGAGGATTAAACTAAGGATCTTGTGCATGGTAGGCAAGCACTCAACCCCTGAGCTATCCCCAGCCCACTTACATTACAATTCAGTTCCCTCTATGGTGATATTCAGATGTGGGACTTCTAAAGGTGAATGCACTGCCTGCATAAATGGATTGGAGCTATTATAACAGGGGTGCTATCAAAGAGTGGGTTATCATGAAAGAGGGGGCCGTGGTTCCCTTCTCCCATTCTGTTTTATTTTCCTCCTTCCCATTCCCTCCTTTCTGCTGCTCTCTTGCCACGTGATGTCTTCTGTCATGGCATAAAATAACAAAGAGAACTGCATAAGATGCAGACTCTTGATCTTGGAATTTCCAGCATCCAGAACTGTACAATAAATAAGATTCTGTTCTTTATAACTTGCCCACTCTGTGGCACTCTGTTATAGTAACCCAAACAGATTAAAATATATAGGGTTGTGATATGGTAGAAAGAACCCGGTTCCTGAAGTCACCTTAACAAATACTCTTCTAAATCCATTATTTTCTATCATTGTGACTTGGGACATATTTCTTTATCTGTCTTATCCTCAACTTTCTCATTTAAAAATATCATTTAAAAATATGGAATTTCCTCCTTTTTTATTGAACATTTTAGGATTAAATATAATTATGTATGTAAAACAACTATCATAGTGTCTGGTATAAAGATATTCAATAAAATTGACTACTGTAGGTTGTATAACCCTTTTCTGAAATGTGTGGGATGAAAAATGGTTCATATTTTGAAGGATTTTTAAAAATTCTGTAATATTCGCATAGATTTTTACCAGTTAAGCATTTCTAATTTCAATTATTTCAGCAATTCAAAATTTGCAACTATTAAAAATTTTTGAGGCATTTCAGATTTCAGAATTTTAGGTTTAGGGAAGCACAAGCTATATAATACTAGGGATTTCAGGCAATGTTTAGTGGGACAGTAGGATCTTACTGAGATTTCGTTAATATAAATGGCTACTTTTCCACATGAAAGTTGAATTTTGTTTAAAATTTCTGGATCTTATGAAAGTTAGCATGCAATTAAATTCCTTCAGACTATCACGGGGATGAGCTGGTAGCAGACAGAATAGTTTTTCTGAAATCCGTTGAAAATGAGGTATCACAATAATCCCCCCTGGTTTCTGAACATGGTAAAGGACTATAAAGAAGCTACTCTTCAATTGCAACTAGTACAAACAAAAGTAAAATGAATGAGGTCAGCCAACCAGAGTAGTAAGCAGAACACTTGTGTATATGATCTGAGAAGCCTTGGAGTCTCCTACAGCTAATCAACATAATGGCAAATCATTGACTTGTGCCAAGTGGTCACCGAGTGGAACACGGGAAGATCTGTTACACTGAGTCATCCTGAAACTTACCTAACATAATTAAAATGTGTGAGATATTACCAAGGTCTGCCCAAAGTTAAAGAAGATTGAAATAACAGGAAAGATTTTATATGGCTCAGAGAAATAATCCTTCAGATCATTAAAAGGAATTCTTTTCCTTTGTTCATTTAAGCATTTTAAAAACTGATATGGTTTACTAAAGAGATGAGCAGGCCATTACAAAAAGTGGAATATAATATTCTTTTTATTGTGTCTTCACTGTAAATTAAAACACGAATATTTCAGCTTATAGACAAATCTTTGATTCCTCAGGTTAGCATAATATCAGATCTGTAGAGCTGAGATACTTTTGAGTGAATTGTTCAGATCAATGGATATGAAATGACTTTAGAGAGGAGAAAGGAAAAGGAGTAGAGAGAAAGTTGATGTAGATGATCCATTATCTCTGAAATTAACACAAGATCCAGAAGTTTACCTGACACAGTAAGACTACAGTGATCTCTTAGGAGAAGTTATTGCAGAGGGGAGTGAAAGTATAGTTGCCATTTGGAAAGATAGTGCAGTATCAAGATGAGGAATACGTGATAGAAGTACAGAAAATCTCAAACTTATAAACATTTGAGTTGGGAAATTTCGCAGATCCCAGCAGGTCTTGCATTACGTAGATGAGAACAAATCATGGAAGTAGCTCATGTTTCTGCTGGACACTGTCACAGGTGTGCTGCTGTGTGTTTACTATACAGCGTCACAGTGTACAACAGTACAGTGCTCAATCAGAGACCAGGAAGTCCGGAAGCAGAGGGAAAAGCACGGTTGATGTGGAGGTTTTCTTACGCCTTATATAATTGTGGTGAAGGTGTATAAGACACTTTGTCAGACATATGAACAAATCCAATTTATGAATGTTTTCCCAGAATGAAACTCATTCGTAAATTGGGGATGTGTTTATATGCTTTGGGTAAGTTTCTTTACATTTTGAAAACAGTTCTAATGTATTTAATTCTCCCATTTGTCCTGTGCAGAAGACAGATGGATCTTGGAGAATGACAGTATATTACCATAAACTGCATCGAGTGGTGACTCCAGCTGCAGCTGCAGTACAGGATATGGGTTCCTTGCTTCAGCTGATTAACATATCTGATACTTGTGTGCAGCTATTGATTTGGCAGATGCCTTCTCCATATCTATCCATAAGGAGCATCAGAAACAATTTGCCTTCAGCTGGCAAGGCCAGCAATATACCTTCACTGTCTTACCTCAGGGATGTATTAACTCGCCAGCCCTGTGTCACAACTTAGTTCATAGGGATTTTGACTGCCTTTCTCTCACACAAGACCTCACACTGGCCCCTTACATTGATGATGTTACACTGATCTGGCCTAGTGAGAAAGAGGTAGCAACCACTCTCGATTTGTCAGTCCAGCATTTGAGAGTCAAAGGAGGGAAATAAATGGAACAAAATTCAAGGTCCTTCTACCTCAGTGAAATTTCTAGGAATCCAGTGCATGGAGCAGGTAGAAATATTACTTTTAAGGTAAAAAATCAGTTGTTGCATCTGGCTTCACCTACAAGCAAAAACAGGCATAATGCCTAGTAGGGCTCTTTGGATTTTAGAGGCAACACATTCCTCATTTAGATGTCTTACTCAGGCCCATTTACTCAGAGACTCAGAAAGCTGCTGCTGGTTTTGTGTGTGCCCGAGAATAAGAAAAGACTCTGCAACAGTCCAGGCTACTACGCAGGCTGCTCTCCTACTGGGACAATATGATCCAACAGATCCACTGTTAATGTCAGTAGCAGGTAGAGATGCTGTTTGGAGTCTCTGGCAGTGGAGGCCTTTAGGATTTTGGGGCAAGGCCCTGCCATCATCTGCAGACAATTACCCTCACTTTGAAAAATAGCTCTGGCCTGCTATTGGGCCTTACTGGAAACTGAAAAATTGATCATGGGACACCAGGTCACCATGTGATCTAAGCTGCCTATTATGGCCTGGGTATTATCTGATCTACCAAATCATAGGGTTGGATATGCACAGAAAGTCTATCATTAAATGGAAACGATATATTTGTGATTGACCCAGGGCAAGTCCAGAGGGTACAAGTAAATTTCATGAGGAAGTTGCCTAGGTCCCTATGGCTCCTAAACCTGCTATATTACCTACTGTTTCCCAGCACGCACCTATGGCCTTGTGGGGTGTACCATATGATCAACTGTCCAAGGAAAAGAGGCTAGGGCCTGGTTTACAGATGGCTCTGCACGTTATGCAGGCACCACTGACAAATGGGCTGTTGCTGCATTACAGACCCTTTCTGGGACATCCCTGAAGGACAGTGGTGAAGGGATATCATTACGGTGGGTAGAACTTTGGGCAGCACACTTGGTAGTACATTTTGCGTGACAGGAGAAATGGCCAGATATATGACTATATACTGATTCATGGGGCACAGCCAGTGGTCTGGCTGGATGGTCAAGAACTTAAAAGGAACATAACTGAAAAATTGGTGGCAAAGATATTTGGGGAAGAGATATGTGGGTAGACCTCTCCATGTGGACAGAGGACATAAAAATATTTGTATCCCATGTAAACACTCACCAAAAGGTGATATCAATGGAAGAGGTCTTTAATAATCAAGTAGATAAGATGACCAGTTCTATGGATAGTGGCCAACCTCCTCCTTCAGCTGCCCCATCACTGCCCGAAGGGCTCATTATCAGAGTGGCCATCATAGCAGCAATGGAGATTATGCACGGGCTCAGCAACATAGGTTCCCACTCACCAAGGGTGCTTTGGCCACAGCCACTGCTGAATGCCCAAAAGGCCAGCAGCAGAGGCCAACATTGACTCCCTGATAGAGCACCATTCCCCAGGTTGATTGTATTGGACCCCTTTCCTCATGGAAGGAACTGTGCTTTATCCTCCTTGGCACAGACATGTATTCTGGATATGGATTTACCGCACATAATGCTGCTGCCATAACTACCAACCATGGACTCACACAATGTCTTATCCACCATCATGGAATTCCACATAGCATTGCCTCTGACCAAGGAACAGATTTTATAGCCAAGAAATAAGACAAGAAGCTCATGTTCATGGAATTCATTGGTCTTACCATATTCCTTACCAGTCAGAAGCAGCTGGATTGATAGAAAGGTGGAATGGTTTTTTGAAGACACAGCACCAGCTAGGTGGTAGAGTTGGGGAAAAGTACAACAAATGGCTGTATATGCTTTGAGTCAACATCCACTATATGGTACTATGTCTCCCATAGGCAGGGTTCATGGATTCAGGAACCAAGGAGTGCAAATAGGAAAGGTACCGCTCACCATTATCCCTAGTAATCCACTCGCAAAATTTTTGCTTCTTGTCCCTATGACTTTATGTTCTGCTGGCTTAGAAGTCTTAGTTCCTAAGGAGAATGCTTGTACCAGGAAGCACAACAATGATACTGTCGAACTGGCAGCTAAGACTTCTTGGTCATTTTGGTCTCCTCTTGCCTCTGAGGAAACAAGCTTAAAAGGGAGTCACAGTGTTTTCAGGGGTGACTGACCCAGACTATAAAAGGGAAATTGAACTACTACTCCAAAATGGAGGAAAGGAAGAATACACATGGAGTGTGGGAGATGCCTTAGGGTGTCTCTTAGTATTACCATACCCTGCTATTAAAGTCAATAGGAAACTACAACAACTTAATATAGGCACACTGACAAATGGCCCAGAGCCTGCAGTAATGAAGGTATGTGTCACTCCACCAGGGAAAGAACCAAGATATGCCAAGGTGCTTGCTGGAGGCCAAGGGAATATGGAATGAGTAGTGGAAGAAGGTAGTTCTAAATACCAACATGTCTTTGTATCTGGAAACTGGTTCAAAAAAATGTGTCTGGTCACCAAGTTGACAATGGGTGGGTTGTAATGGTGGACACATTGTGTCAACTTGAGAAGTCTAAAAGTATAGTTAAGTAACTCATCCAGGGGCCAGGGCCCTCACTTTGTAAACATTATGAGCCTGTTCAAGAGGGGGCATGAAGATGGTGTGAGTGCTATATCCATTTGAGGACAGGTAGCCTGCATACTATATAAGGGAGAAAAAAGGACTTGATCTTCCATCTCCCCCATTTTGCTCTTGTTGTTTTTGCTGTCTTCTGGCACCATGAATTATTGCCCTTGTGCCATGCCACTCTGCCTTGGAGCCAACTGAGTTTTGATTGTTTCAGTACAGCTGGCTCCAAGGCAGAGTGGCATGGCACAGGGGCAACAGTTCTACAAACTATGAGCTAAATAAACCTTTCTTTCCTTAATTTTGGGCATCAGGTATTTTGTCTCAGCAACAAGAGAAGTGTACCAACATACTTCCTAAGATGACGGGAGAGCAATATGCATGCATGTGGTCCTGTTACAAGAGAAAGCACTGGTCCTACACTACTTTGACCAAAGAATTTTGTATATTATTATGCACAACCATGTGGTTGCTCAGGGACCGAGCAAGAAGAGTCATCTTCCCCTTATCCAGCTTCAGTGGATTGTCTCCTTTTACACTCAGAAATCCCATGAGCACTGGTATGTTAATTGCTGAGCTGCAGTGCAATATATGGCCTTATTTTATCTCTGCAAACACAATCCCCAGTGTTATAGTGTAAACTGTGTGGAATTTCTCACCCCTGTCTGTAAATGAGGCAGAACCATTCTGGAGCATGCTGCCATTTCCTGTAAACTTAAGGCCATCTCTGTCTTCACCAAATAATTTCCTCCCCTCTAGTGCTAAAGTGTGAAGGAGGACACCTTATTTTATTGCAAAGTGAACAGCAAGTAAACAGAGAAATGTGATTAAAATGCAATTGAGTGTAGGCAGGAACTAAACCATCTCACACTCGTCAGTTTCTAGCCTACCCTGAAGAGGGAGAAAGAAAAAAATATCACTACAGCTTGGTTGGAAAATTGTCTGGGGATTTTACTAAATGAACGTTTTATTATCCTCTGCTCTCTTTGCACACTATATGTCCCGTTTACACAAAATGATGTACAATGTACCATGATGCTTGGAGGTACAGCTGGACAGGGGGAGCTATTGTTTGCTAGTTAGTGAAATTCTCTGTGGGTTGCAGACATTCTTGAGCTCAAAAGTCTAGAATGGCTATTTTATCTTTTGAGCTTTATGGAGGAAAATATCAAAAGATAATCCAGTTAGTTTTCACAAGTGCCAAAAAAAAAAAAAAAACCTACAGTCTTTGACATGTGGAAGCTGATTCCAAATCCTGGGGCATGTAGTTTAACAGAAAAAGTGGCCAGGAAGCAAAGGACTGCGATAGCTCAATATGTGTTAAGTGTATTTTTCCTGAAATGGCCAGTGAATTATATTTCATTGACTCCTGGGTAGGACTGGTAACTTATCCAGGTCCATGCTGCAAAGGCAGCAGGCCTAGGTGTGAAGTTAGACTGGATCACTTACCATCTACGGAGCTTAACCTAAGGTGATTTATTTAAATTCTCTTAAGATTCAGTTCCATGTGTAAAATGGGATTGAAAGAGAGAACACTGACAGTGCTCTTGTATGGCTATTGAAACAACGTACATAAAGTCTTAATAATATATGCTCAATTAATGCTAATAAAATCTATGCAGAAATGTACGTTTGTAAAGAAGTATCTGATTGAGATATAATCGGATACTCAATCTAAAACAGCGCAGAGAAAAGGAGGAGAGAGATATAAACAGCAAGATATAAAAGTTTAATATGGGCACGGAGGGAGTCGCCACAACAACAGCTGTGCTGGCTCTCTGAAGACAAAGGGTGAGGTTTGAGTTTAAATGTATTCTGATGGGGGAGGGCACAGGGCGCCTGACGTAGGCTGCTCAGCATGATGAAGTTGAAAGGGATAGGATCATCTTTGGCACACGTGCGCTTTGGCAAAGGCAGCTGGGAAGAAGAACCAGTAGGGGTTTCTGGGAAGAGGAAGCTAGGCACCATTATGACTCAGCATTGGGCCCTCACCGTGATAATTGGGCAAGTCTCAAGCGGGGGACCTATCAGTATCTATTTTAAGGTTGTACATCTGATCATTCAGTTCAATTTGTGCTGGAAATCAACTCTTACAATTTCTAGACTATGGCCATTTTCTGTTGCTCCTGAAAGTTTGGGATGATTTAGGTTCTTTTGGATGACTGATTAGCAAACACAACTATAGATCTGTAAAAACAAATGTAAAAATTTGTGTGAGGCTAAACTTAACAGATCAGATTTTACATTTTTAAATCACTTCCTAAGTGATGCTCATGGAACACTTCTGTTAATTATTGATCAGAGAGAGTGAGGGGCCTCCCAGCAGAGGAACAGTGGTGTGAGGAGAGTACAGGTAAGTGCAGTTGCATGAAGCACAAGAAGAATATCCAAGTTGGGGAAGAGGGCACCAGCTTGACCTCTTTGGAACTGGAACCAGAGTCAGTTGGAGCCATAAAAGACAGTTGAAATTAACTAGAAAGAATTATGATATACAGAAGAATTATATGACCCTAAGAACAGGAAAAAATGTACTGTTGTGACTGACGAATAGTCTGCTGAGTTACATGGAAACACCAACCAAGGCATAGGAAAGAAATGTTGAATGAGGTCAGCAGTTGGGATAGGCACCAGACTAATGTCAAAGTATCCACTGGGTCCAGACTCACAGGCTCTTTGTCCACATACCCTTCTGACTTGGGCAATCACTGGCGGGGAATTATTCATCATGTTTAGTGCATTCCACCAGAACTGTACACAGAACACAGTCAGTAAGTTAAATTGAAATCTCTAGATACTATGCTACTTCCAGTAAGTTCTCAAAGTCATGTGATAATAAATCTTTGGAAGATTTCAAGTTAAGAAATGTTTACAAGAATCAAGTGTCTTGGTTACTTTTTTCTTCTTGCTGAGACAAAATACCCAAACCCAAAATTAAGGAAGGAGAGGTTTATTTAGCTTACAGTTTGTGGAGGTTTCAGTCCATATTTGGCTGGTTCTGAGGCAGAGTGCCACACGGCAGAGGGCAAACTTTCATGATGGCTGAACACAGCAAAAACAACCAGAGCAAAATGGAGGAAGGGGAGCAAGCAGCCTCTTCCCTTCGCTTACATTGTAAACAGGCTACCCCCACCCAGGGGGCGTGTAGCTCTCACACAATCTCCATGCCCTCCTCTTTCACAGGTTCAGGATGTATACAAAGTAAGCACCATGGCTTCCTGCTGAGTCACTCAGCCAAACCTCTAGACTGCCCAAGTTGACACAATGTATTAACTGTAATACCAAGCAGTAATCATTTTTAAAGAGTCTGTCCATTTAGTATTTTATATAATTTAGTGTTTTATACAACTGTAATGTTTAAAGAATTTCTCCTATTAGCCTCATAATTTTACTATAAAATGTGTACTTGATGTAGAATGGGGATTTCAACTATATTATTCTACTATTTTAAAATTCTACTGTATTATTCTACTATATTATTATTATTATTAAAATTTACTCTATTGTTCTATAGCACTGAACATTTAAGATAAGAATTTACAATTGTATGTCACATAATTTAGTCACATAAGAATAGTTTAAGGTCATGGGAAAGAAATGATTGAGAAACTATGTTGGTCCAAGAGAGGCCACATCAGTGTAAACCCCTCTCAGTACTTTGGCTAGGAGCAGGTGGCACAATGTCGGGATTCCTCATGTTACACCTTGTGCATGGCAAGGGGTCCTACAAGTAGACAGAAACCTGGTGTAGGTGCTTATTTCAGAGTCACTATAATGGGACCAGTGTGACCCTGCAGCAGTCATTGCAGTATGACTGTCCAGGTCTGGGCCAACATAGAATAACACATAGATCTTGGAGGTAGAGAGGGCTCAGAGTCATGGTGCTACTAGCTTAATAGGGAAGGGTTAGAGAGCCCTGACCAACCTGAGAGAGTGCCCAAGTCTACCACCTGATGGCTTTAGCCACAAATGCCAATCAGATGAGCTCTGCCCAGGCAGCCCAGGGACATGGCCGCAGATATCAGTCAGGACAGCAATCTTCTTACCCATAAATCCTCAAGGGCAAGTAAGTTGCTGCTGCGACTACCCAGATACTACTTAAAGGAAAAATAGGTAGTGCTTTACCTAATGGACTCTTTCAATGATTATGTTAAACTAGGTTATGGATTAGCACAAAAATTGAAGTTCATGAAGAAAAAAATTAGTTGTAGAGAATGATAGAGAAGAAACACTTTCTCTACACCTCCCAGTGGGAGTAAATTTTTTCCCTATATCATTCTAAGATAACACTCATCTCACAGTTTCAAGAGCAAGAGTTGGAAACAAATTAAAAATTTTTTATTTTGAAGACATTAAAAAAATGACAAAATAACAACAACATAGAAAAAAGCAAAACAAAGATAAGTTATACCAACATCCTTATTTTTCAGATGAGCAAAATAAGGCAAGAAAATGTGAAATCTCTTTGACAGGTAGAATAGCATAGTGACCTAGAGCCTAAGCCTTGGAATCTTGGAGTCAGACAGATCCACACCTAAATCATGCTATATACCATTTCCTGGTGATATAACCATTCCTGAGCCTTAATGTCCATATCTCTAAGATGGGAACTCCATACAACTATTTTAGGACATTCTTTTGAGGATTATACAGAGAACATATTTCAAATATGTAGCATAGCACCTAGAATAGTCATTTAATAAGCACAAGTCAGTTTCATTGCCAAAGTTCAGACCAATGGGAAGAGACAGAACAGAAACTAAAGAGAGGACACACAGGTCCTCAAGAGGATGGTTGCAGAACCCAGTCTTGTGATTCGCACTTTTTCTGCCTGGGATGCAGAAGAGACTAGTGTGGTTAATATTGCCCATCTGCTAGTGTACAGTAAGCCCCAGAGTTGGTTCCCCAAGGGTATTTATTGGAGCTGATTAAAGCTTTTCTAACATTCCATTTACATCTGTTAGGTTCTTCTGCACTATTTACATTGGTTTGTTATTATGCTATTTACCTTAAACAGCTTTGTTCTTTTTCAAGAAAAACATGCAACTCTTCCATGGAGTCTAAGCCATGCTTTGAGTCACAGTTGCCCCGTGCTCTCAGTGGCTGTGCCAAAGCAAAGGTGGGCGGGAGGGCACTGGAAACAGCACTGGCTGGGATGAGGAGTCTACTTGCAGTGACTTTCTTATGTTCTGAGGGTCTCTCTGAATCTCAGGTTCTTTATTAATCTTTTTTAATAATAGGATTTGGATGTGGTAACTGCGAAGTGCTTTTCTATCATGAATTTAGTGGATGACTGCTGAAAACCACTGACTCCTTTCTTTTTTTTCTTTGAAAAGTAAAAGAATGAAAATATATTAACAAACAGACAGCCACTTACAAAGTAGCACAAGAACAGTACAGTCCAAACTGAATTACAAACAAGGTAACAGGGAATTAACAACGGTTGTTGTATTACATACTGATAACTTCAAAGTGTATACTCAGGACAACAAATATAGACATGCAAGGCTAATCAAACAACTAATCATTAACTGTACTTACAATAAAGTGACAGAATTCAGTAGTACAACTGTGTTAGCTGTCCTGCATATATATATACATACGTACATAATTATCCTTTTCTTCGTTTTCTCTTTCCTCTTATCCCAGTTGCTCTTTACTTTTGAGCAGTTTCCTTTCACTTCACCATGTTTATCAGACCTCCTAATTTATATTCACACTTTCAGGTTCTTATACTAGTGATACAATATGTTGCTTACACATGCACACCTGATTTATTTCACTTATGAGTATGGCCACTATTTGTGACCATGTACCTATAAAAGCCTCAAGTTTGTCTTTCTTTATAGCTACATAATATTCCATTATATAAAAATGCCACAACTTTTTAACCAATCATCAGTGGATGGACATTTGGATTACTTCCACAATTTAGTTATTACAAATTGCCCTGCTGTAAACATGGGTGCACATATATCACTATGATATGTTTTCACATCTTCTGGGAAAATACCCAGAAGGGGCATAGCTGGGTTGAATGGTGAACTTCTAGACCTAGTTTGCTGAAGAATCTCCAAACCAATTTCCACAGTATTTTCACCACTCTGCATTCCCACCAGCAGTGAAGAGTTCCTAGTTCTCCACAGCCTCGCTGGCATTTCTTATTGGTTGCTAGCAGTTCTTAGTGGGGTGACATGAAATCTCAACATTGTTTTAATCTGCATTTCTCGAATGACTAATGATGTTGAACATTTTCTAATGTATTTATTTGCCACTTGTATTTATCTGAGAAGTGTGTATTCATCTCAGATGCCCATTTTAGGATTAGGTCTTTGAATTTGGGGAGATTGATGCTTTTAATTCTTTATATGTTCTAGATAGAAGACCTTTGTCTGAGGGACAGCCAGCTAAGATTTTTTCCCAATTTGTGGGCTTCCTTTTTACTCTGCTGGTGATTTCTTAGGATGTGCAAAGCTTTTTAGCAAGATGGGGTCCCAGTTGTTGATTCTTTGAAGTATTTACCTTGTGGTTTGACTTTTGTTCATGAACTCCCTGCCTACAACTATGTCTTCAAGATTTTTACCTACTTTCTCTTCCAATGGATTTAATGTTTCTGTTTTAATATTGAGATCTGTGATCCATTTTGACTTGAGTTTGGTGCATGGTGATAGACTTGGGTCTATTTTCAGTCTTTGCCAGGTGGCAAGCCAATTTTTCCAGCACCTTTTATTAAAGGGGCTGTCTTTCTTCCAGGGAGCTTGTTTCACCCTTTTTTCAAAGATTAGGTGGCTGAGTGTGTTAGTGGGTCTGGCTGCATCTTCCAGTCTGTTCCATTGACCCTCTGGTCTGTTTTGTAGCCAGTACCAGGTTGATTTTATCACAGTAGCTCTGTAGTATAATTTCAGGCCAAGGATTGTCATTCCACTTGACTTGTCCTTGTTGCCCAGGATTGCTTTTGCTATTCTGGGACTCTTCTGGTTCCAGATGAATTTAAGGAATATTTTCTCTAGATCTGTGATGTATGCTAATGGTAGTTTACTGGGAATTGCATTTGAATCTATATAACAATTTGGTAGTATGGCCATTTTCACAATGTTGGTTCTTCCTATCCATGAGCAGGAAATGTTTCTGCTTTTATTGAAATCATCTTTGATCTCTTTTTTCAGAGTATTATAGTTTTCATTGAATAGATCTTTTACTTCTGTTAGATTGATTCCTAAATATTTCAATTTCTTGGATGCTATTGTAAAAGGTATGGTTTCCTTAATTTCTCTCTCAGTCTGTTTGTTGTTTGTGTATAGGAATACTATTGATTTTGGGGTGTTGACTTTGTATCCAGCTACTCTGCTGAATTTGTCAATCAATTCAAGGAGTGTTTTTGTGGAGTTTTTGGAGTCTTCCATGTAAAGTATCATGTCATCTGCAAATAGTGATAGTTTTACTTCTTCCTTTCCTATCCCTATTCCTTTCATTTCTCTCTCTCTTGTCTAATTGCTCTGGCTACTACTTCCAGAATTATGTTGAATAGTAGTGGTGACAGTGGACATCATTGTGTTGCTCCTGTGTTTAAAGTGAAAGCTTTCAGTTTTTGTCCATTTAGTATGATGTTGGCTGTTGGTTTGTCGTAGATGACTTTGATCAGATTGAGGTAAAGGCCATCTATTCCTATTTTCCTAAGATTTTTAACATGAATGCACGTTGAACTTTGTCAAAAACTGTTTCTGCATCTATTGAGACGATCATGTGGGTTTTGTCTTTGGCTCTATTGATCTGGTGTATTCCATTAATTGATTTACAAATATTGAACCATCCTTGTATTCCTGGAATGAATCCAAACTCGTCATGGTGTATAATTTTCCCTATGATTTACTGCATTCTATTTGCTAGTATTTTATTGAGTTTCTTTGCATCTATATTCATTAGGGATACTGGTCTATAGTTCTCTTTCTTGGTTGGATCTTTCTCAGGTTTTGGTATCAGTATAATACTTGCCTTCAGAAATGAGTTAGGGAGAATTGCTTCCTTTTCAATTTCACTGAAGAGCTTGAGGAGTGTTGGCACTAAATCTTCTCTGAATATTTTATAGAATTCTGCTGTGAATCTACCAGGGCCTGAGCTTTTCCTTGTCGGTAAGTTTTTAATGACATTCTCAATCTCATTAATTGATATTGGGTTGTTCAGGATTTTTATATCTCCCTGATTCAACTTTGGTAATTTGTACACTTCTAAGACGGCAGCTATGCTCACCACTATACCACACCTTTCTAGGAATCTGTCCATTTCCTCTCAGTTTTCTATCCTATGGGAGTAAAGATTTTCAAAGTATGTATTAATGGTCTTTTCAATTTCTGTAGGATCTGTAGTGATTTTATCCTTTTCATTCCTTATTGCATGAATTTGAGTTCTTTCTTTTTTTACAAGGTTGGCTAGGGGTTTATCAGTTTTATTTATTCTTTCAAAGAACCAACTCTTTGATTCATTTATTTTTTCTAGTGTTTACTTTGTCTCAATTGCATTAATATCTCCCCTGAGGTTTATAATCTCCTCCCTTCTTTGGGCTTGACTTGTTCTTCTTTTTCTAAAAGTTTGAGGTGCGGCATTAGGCTATTCATTTGTTCTCTTTCTGTTTTCTTTATATGTGAGTTCACCACTATCAATTTTCCTCTGAGAACTGCTTTCATTGCATCCCACAGATTCTGGTATGTTGTATTTGCATTTTCACTTGTTTGTAGGTAGTTTTTAATTGCTTTTTTAATTTCTTCTGTTCCCATTTGGTTGTTCAAGAGGGTGTTGTCTAATTTCCAAGTGTGTATGAAGTTTTTGGAGTTCCTTTTGTCATTAATTTCCAATTTCATTGCACTGTGGTCAGACACTATGCATGGGATAATTTCAGTTCTTTTGCATTTAGGTAGTTATGCTCTATGGGATAGAATATGGTCTATTTTAGAGGAAGTCCCATATGCAGCTGAGAAAAATGTGTATTCTGATGTTGTGAGGTGGAATACTTGGTATACATCTACTAAGTCCATTTGTTCACATATTTTGCTCAGGTCTGTTATTTCCTTGCTGATTTTTTGTCTAGTTGGCCTGTCTGTTTGTGTCAAAGGGGAGTTTAGGTCCCTTATTACAATAGTTTTTTTGATTATTTGGTTTTTCATGTCTGGTAAGATTTGGCTTATATAGTTTTGTGCTCCAGTATTTGGTGCATACATCTTTAGGATTGTTATCTCTTCCTCTTGCAATTTTCCCCTAACTAGTATGTAGGGACCTTCTTTTTCTCTTTTTATTGTTTTTGGTTTGAAGTTTACATTGTCCTCAAACATAGCTAACCCTGCTTTTTTCTGGGAACCTGTTGCATGGAGAATTGTTTCATCTGTGGATTTCCTTTTAAGTGTGTTTCATGTATACAGCTATTGTGGGATTTTCTTTCTTAATCCACTCTACCAGTCTGTTTCTTTTGACTGGGGAATTGAGGCCATTTACATTAATGGTTATAATTGATATATCTTGGCTTATCCTTGTTATGCTATTTACTTGCTGTTGGTTTCCTACTTTTGCCATCTGTTTAATTGCTTGCTCTGCTTGAGCTTGAGGGTTCCTTTATATTGTTGTTCTTGATATGGTGGTCTCTTTTTTCTCTGTATAGAATATCTTTTAGTACTTTTTGTAAGGTTGGTTTGGCAGTCATGAAGTTTTTCAGTTGCTCTTTGTTGTGAAAATATTTTATTTCTCCATTAAGTTTGAAGGATAGTTTTACAGGATACATCAGTCTGGATTGGAAGCTGTTTTGTCTAAGAAACTGTAATACTTTGCTCCAAGCTCTTCTAGATTGCATGGCTTCTGTTGAGAAGTCTGCTGTGATTCTGATGGGCTTTCCTTTATAAGTGATCTGGGTTTGTTTTCTTCTAGCATCTTTTAATATTCTGTTTTTTTCCTGGATATCTGAGATCTTGATTTTGATATGTCTGCGTGTGGTTATATTTTGGTTATGGCTAGTTGGAGTTCTATATACCTCATTTACCTTCACATCAGAATCTTCTTCCATTCTTGGGTAATTTTCTGCTATTATTTCTGCAAATATTCTTTTTATATCATTTGTGTTGCCTCCTGCTGTTTCATTGACTTCTATTACTCAGACATTTATTCTCTTTTCCTCATCTTTCAGATGTTGGATTGATTTTTCCTGGATCTTTGATCATTTTAAGAGATCCTTCCTTTCACGATTACTATCTGCCATGCTGTCTTCAAGATCTGAAATTCTGTCTTTGGCTTCATTCAAGCAGTTTTGCAAGCTTTCAGTGGAAGTTTTGATTTCCTCAAAATCTCTCTGAGTCTGTTTCATGCATTCTAGTTCACTCCTATATTGTTCATGTAACATTTCCATCTGTTGCCTATGTTCATCTATTTTTTTGTCTATTTCTTCTCTAGATGTGTTGAGCATTTCTTTCATTACTATTGTCATTCCATTTATGGCTGAGAGGTTCTTTCTGATCTGATCACTTCTATGGCCTCATGGAGTTGTTTCTTTACTTCAGATGTGATCATTTCAGAGATTTCAGATATGTGGCTTCCAAATTCTCCTATGTCATTGTCTCCTGGACTTGTTCTGGGTGGAGCTGAGTTCTGAGACTGCATTTTGCCCCTATGTCTTATTGTTTTGGATGTCAGATGAAAAGTGCTGAGGTACAAGCTACCTAGGAAGCTCACCAAAGGACTCTAGCAACCCTAGTTTACCTGGACTTCAAACTTATCCTAAGATGATAGCAGGCCATGGACCACTGGGCCCAGGATCCTAGGCAATTGCTGGGGTGCATGGCTCAGACCACAGTTGTGATGGTGGGGAAATTCTGGCCTTCAGTACCAGGGTCTCCTGCCTGTGGATGGAAAGTATGTGGGCTTTAGCCATGGATCTGATGGTGGCCAGATAGGGGCTGCTGCTCAGGAATCCTCTGTCCCCTGAGCTGTTCAGGGGAGAGCAGGCTTCCTCTCCCAACCTAGAGGACCACAGAGCCTGGGCCTGCTCCCGTGCAGCAGGCCTCACCCACCAACAGAGAGTTCCACAGAGATGGGCTGCTCAGGCACCGTCTCCCTGGGCTGAGCTCCTCCCCTGTCCCAAAGGAGCATGGTAGAGTGCACACACAGGCCTCACCAGCCAACAGAGAGTTCCACAGAGACAGGCCCACTCAGGTGCTGCTTCCCTGTTCTGAGCTCTGTCCCTGTCCCAAAGAAGCAGGGTGGAGTGCATGCACAGGCCTCACCTACCAACAGGGAGTTCCACAGAGATGGGCTGCTCAGGCACCCTTTCCCTAGGCTGAGCTTCTTCCCTGTCTCACTCACTCCTTTCTTAAGGCTTCCTTTCGTACTTATCTCCTTTATTACTTTAAACTCTGGGTCAGGTTTCTGCTTATTTCTGTGTATAGGTATGTCAAACACTTAAGAACCATCCATTCAATTGTAGGTCTCTTTTGTTTTTTAGCCCTAAATATACCTAACATCTATTTTCAAGGCAAAGAACTCAAATGACCATAGCTTAAGAATTTTTAAGATTGGTAGGAATATTCAACTGCAAGCTTTTATAGCCTCCTGCTCCAGACTCTGTGGAATGGCACCTAGAATTCTTTACTCTTTTTCCTAAATATGTAAATTCCAGGAACAGCAGAGCCATGCAGAGTGATTACACCACGATGAGGTTGATGAGTAGGATCACTTACTGTAGGACAGGAACAAAACTCCACCCCAACAGCAGAAACAATCATCACATAGAAACAGCATTACCTTTTCAAGTGCTAATGATTTAATCAGAGCCAATGTGCATAACTTGAACCGAGATAATGGTCCATCACATCACAGTTTGATCAAGACTACTTTATTATGTATTTCTTTCACCCCATCCCAGTTCTTCCTCTAAACCAAAAGCTCCTTTCAATAACCCTAAGAACAAGGGTTGATCTCACTCATCTTCCCAGTATAGCTATCTTGATTAAATTGCTTTTCTATCTCACCATTATTTTTTTGTTTTGTTCACCTTTATTTGCAATTACTGGCCAGACCTGATTTGTTGGGACCTTCAGATCAGGCCTCTGGCCCAGACCTCCAGTACCATGTCTACTTCTGAAATCCTCTAACCTCTTTGGCAAAATGGCACGTTGACTGAGAGAGTTTGAGTGAACGAAGACAGCAGGTGTACATTTTCATCCATTTGGGGCTGTACTGACAGCTAGTATGACTGAGGGCAGCCTGTTGTCATTCCATACATGCTGGAAACCAATACATGATTAATAGAAATTGATACGAAATGACAAAATTAGCTAAACAGAAAATGAGATGAACACCAAGCCTGTGAGAACTCAGCATGAAACAGGAAAAAAGGTTTTATTACCTGGTACTATTACTTACAGTGTTCAACCCCGTGATATAAGGCTTCTCAGTTTTCTATTTTTACTCGAGTCTCACAAAATCCCAGTGCGACAGCTATTCTTAGTGGTCTACACGGAGAAATTCAGACAAAAAGCAAAGTAATAGACTTACCCTAAGCTGCTATCCACTTGGGATAGGGTTTTCCACAGTTATCAACTTTTTTCTGCTGCTTTTTCACTGGAACACTTGCTTTTCCATGTTTCTTCCTTTTTTCCCTTTAACTGCCCAAATCCCATTTCCCCGGTTATTCTGCACAGGTACATCATGCACGCTTCACCGACGAAATGCTTCCTTACCTGCTCATGCCGCATTCCTACCTGCTAATGTCAGGAGACTCCTGTTAAAATGAGGGAAGCATTACTGGTTTCCCCAGCCAGTTCCTCCTCAGGCTCTTGACCTCGCCTTTAGTGTTCCTTCTGTGTTATACCATCAATGCCCCCTTCCAATGGGTCACACGGGTGAGCTCCAGTATCTGCCATCTGCAAGATACCTCCCCCACATCCATGTCTTCCTCCACTCCAGTCCCACTACTCTCTTCCCTTTCATTACCAAGCTTATCAGAAAAGTTCCATATCACAATGACTCCTCTCTCAAACAATTCTGATATGAGCTTTCCTTGAACCTCTTCCACATTACCCTCACCAAGGGCATCAGGGCCTCCCTGTTGCCAAACCTTACGAATACCTCACTGTCCATCTTTATCCCTGAGGAGCAAGTACATCAGGTCAATACTGTTAACCACCAAACGTCTTGACTGTAATCTTTGCAGTTTTCCTCCTGCCTATGGCTGTTCCTTTAGTTTTCCTTAGCACTATTCCTCCTGAAACATCTAAATGTTGGAGTTCCTCAGGGTTCAGCTCAGGGTCTTCCATTTTTATCTCTGCATTTACAGTTGGAGTCAATCATTAAACATGTGTGTGTGTTAGGAATGTCTACCTTTCCATCCCTAATTCCAGGGCTCTTTTCTGAGTAGCAGATCGTCATCTCCGTTTACCTAGAGGAGATATCTCCATCATCTCAAAATAAATACATATCTGATTGAACTCTTGATCTGCAGTCTGTACCTATGGCCCCCAATTCCTGGCCTGCCTTGTTTTAAGAAATGTCATTATTATCAGCTACCCAACTGGTCATCCCAGAAATGTATACAGGTCTTCCTTGCATTACCTTCAAGGTAGAACTCATAGCCATCCTCACTGTCTCCTCCATGCCCAAGGCATTTCACCTACTGGTGATGGGTCTTTAAGTAACAGAATTTTTTGAAAGACTTGTAGGGATATGTAGGCAACTTATCTTCTTACCTGGACAGGTGGCAAGTAATTTATAGACAGACAGCATTAGCATATCCTGGGAGCTTGTTAAAATGTGGATCCATAAATTTCATTATAGAGCTGCTGAATCTGGGTTGCTGAATTCCAAAAGGAAGATTTGGGAATCTGTGTAACTGCAGTCTCCAGGTGCTGTTTCTGGAGGACTAGAGGACTCCATGTTGCATATGCTCAGAGCGCCAGTGAGGTGTAAGGCTCCTCCTGCCCCTGCATCTCTGGGAAACTCTTCAGTATGGTGAGAAGTACCTGGCATAACTATCCCAATGGACCACAGCTATTAACCATGGGGTGCTTGTGCACTGCTTCAGAAGATGGACTAGCACACTGAAATAGTGAACTGCCAATTCAATTTTAAAAATTATATTAAATTCTTTCAAAATATAATATATTGCAATGGTAAAAACAAACCTAAACTGTACAAAATACCTACAAGTGATTTTGCAATTATTTCAAAGCTATCATTATCTTTCCCTAGTGGCAACATTTTACATTTCCTATTTATCCACTGAATATCCCCCTGAATACATAAGCATAAATAGCACACACACACCTATATGTGTGTTTTTATACAATCTATCCTGTATTTACAGTTTGTCTTATATTAGATTGAACCACATACTTTTTTCTTTAAACTATCAAGTTTGACACATTTAGAGGTTCCTTGTTTTTTCTAATGGTTGTTTTATTGAATCAGCCTATTTTATTTATTCCCTGCTAGGCATCTCAGTTGCTTCCAGGTTTTTGCTATTATAAGCAATCCTGCAAGATAATATGCTTGTTCTTAGACACGTGTCTGAATACTTCTGTGGCTTAGTTGTAAACAGCACCTGCCACTGTGTTTGTCTTAATTTCCTCATCTGACACTTTCAGGGACCCTTCCAGAGAGCATTATTCATGAATCATTCTATTTTCAACAATATTTAAACCTTTGCTGATAAAGAAAAGATCTCATTAAGTGCACGCTAGCTTTCAGCTGCACTGTGTCATGAAGAACCACACAGAGAACAGAAATATTTTCGAAGCTAAGGAAGGGTAAGTTGACCAGGGTAAAATAACAATGATGGTAAATGTTTACATCTCTTCTCTCTTAATTCTGCAATTGCTGCTTATTTTATAAGATACATGGAAGAAGAATACATTAGTTTCCTTTTTCCCTTCTGTGTTGTTTATACTCAAGGTGTTTCTGAGAATTCTATATTTTCTATGATTTCTTTGTAACAGACATAAACTATAGCTTAGTGGTTTCTGTTTGCAGGAGTTGATTTTTAATAAGTTGTACTTTTTGCTTCGAGTGACCTCATAGCATTCGGCAGAATATATGATTACACACACCACTGCCACATTCACATATCACTACTAAGATTGTGTGAGAAAATTCTACTGCAAGAGGGTTATAGATGAGTTTTTCTTTGCTTCCAGGAAGATGGAAGACTCCCTGACAAGGATTTTATTTTCATTGTAGTGGGCTGTCAGCACGGCCATTTATCATAGCCTGAATTAATAAGGATGGAAGAAAGACGGCTTGCTGCCAAACAGCTTGGGGATGTTCAGGGCTGTACAGATCAATCAACTGGGCACATTGGTTATTGTCTGCTCATCAATTCATTTTCATTGAGTCTCAGGACAGATATGACCAGTGTTTGTTTCCTGAGCCACGATCTTAGACTGACTGTCTATCCTTGCTTTCCAATTCCAACCTTTTAAATCCCATAGGGCACCATGAAGGTGGCATATTGTGTCTAGATTAAACTACTTCTCTGGAAATCTACCAATGACAGACAACTGCTCCTTCCCACTGACCAAATACAAAGCAGTGTTAAGGCCTTTTCAAAGTTAATATGCAAGAGAGATCCTCATCAATCCATCTGAAATACAAAGGGAGACTTTTGTGCATTTCTGATATAGCATAATAAATGAAACAAAACAAAAGTGCTTTCAAAGGTACTAGGAAACACAGGCCACAGAGGAAAACTACACTTATTTTCATTTGGCTGGTGTAATGGACAGTTGTTGTTTCCTTTTATCTTGACTTCACTGTCCCTCTACCAAAAACAGCTTTCTGATTTTTCTGAGCAAAGCAAGTCCACACCACTTTTCGATCTTGTGCTTGGGGTGGAGCTCCACATGCATGTATTTCAGGGTTAGAGCATGAATTTAAGCATTGCACAATGCAGCATCTCATTCCCCACAGGCAGTGACTCAGTGACCCCAGTGCGATGTACTATGATTTCTAAGATTTTTCCATATTTGAAAAGAGGGGGCTCATAATGGTATGGATATCAAAACAGAGAGTCTGAGGGCCACCACAGATAACCTGAGAATGTAACCAATATTACAGAGGACTGAATTAGTAGAGATTGAAATTAGTCTTGATGGCTTCTTTGGAGACCTGAGAAGAGGAGCCACAATCAACTAGTACCCCCACTGGATTAAGTAAACTAATAAAATCTTTCAAATTAACAAATACAGTGTGTATTGGATTTGTGTTACAATAAGATAACTTTAATACAAATAAAATTCTGCCTCCCAAATACAGAGCAGTCTTTATTGAATTGTGGCCTATAATTGTGCTTATAATTGTAGATTGTTGAATTTATAACCCTGATTTGAATCCCAAAGCTTCCAAAGTTAGTCCCAAAGTTTATTTCTTGCTTTCTCTAGTACCAAATAGCTTTTTGACCTAGAAATCAGAAAACATGAATATATGATTGGCTACATTCCTTCCATAATATTAATTCTATCATATGATATGAAAATTCAACAACAGGGCCTTAACTTAGGGGTCATGGTTGACAGGGTAATACGGACTAGACTTTTTCTGAGGATAACTGTTAAAGTTAGTGAAAAAAATAGAAAAATCAGAAGAAGAATTTTAATGATAGTAAAAAAATGAGGGGTTACTGTGTCAAGACTTAGAAGAATACACTACTCAAAAATATTGAGTCTAGGATTTGACATTTTGGAAGATGAAGTTACAAGGTTAAGAGTGCTTTTGAAAGCTTATAGAGAGGGATTAAATTTCTTTAGTGTTTGCTAGAGAAAGGGTCATGATGAGCTCCCTGAAATTTTGCTGGGAGCCTGGATGGCTGTATCCTAGGAGGAAGAATAAATATAAATGAAACATGTCTCATATGGACAGATATTAGCTAGAATATACCTGGATAGCCTAGAAGAATAGCCATACCTAAAACTATTTTAAAGTAATCCCAGATTACTAATACCCTAATGCATGAGTCAGGAGAAAGTCTGTAGAGGAAGACAACATTCCCTTGGACACAGAGTATTTCCATAATTCTTAGAAACAATGGCTGGCACATAGAGGACATACAGGGAACCAAGACAGCGTGAAAGAGAATGTTGGTGTGGAGGGGTCAAAAAGGAAAGCAAGCCACATTTTTCAGATAATGGATCTAGACTTTAAAACAACTAATGCAGTCTAGAGTGGAGGTATACACCAGAAATTCCAGCGCTCTGGGGAGCTGAAGTAGAAGGATCACAAATTTGAGCCCAGGTGGGCAATTTAGTGAATTAGTGAGACCCTGCCACAAAATAAAAACTAAAAAAAAGTGTTGGCAATGTAGCTCAGGGTGAGAGCCCTGGGTTTAATCCTTTGCACAAACACCCACATAACACACACACACACACACACACACACACACACACACACAAATGCTTAATCGTTTAAGGAGCTAAAAGATATGACACAAATAATATGAAAAGAATTAAATAAAAAATACAGAATGGAAAATGATTGAAAGTAGGAACTCAGTGGACAGACTTAACAGCAGACTCTATCACAGAAGATGTCAGAAGAAAGTATTTAGTGTGAAGCACTGGGAGACAAAATGATGCAAAAGACAGAAGAAAGAGTGAGAGACAGAAGACACAGGCCCAAAGTTGAATACACATTTAGTTGAGTTCCGAAACATAGGCGAGAGCAACCACTTTGAAGACAACAATACGCAATATAATAACCACTATTCGTTTCCTATCATCATACTTTGAAATTCTGTATCATTTTTATTATTTTTGAATTGCCTTTAAAATAAAAAATAGGGCAAAAGAAACCATTCATAGGATATAGGTGAGCATATCCTCAAACTTAACCAGGTTAAGGTTTACAGAAGCAAGAAGCCTCAGAAAAGAACAAATAAAAGAAATATATCTAAATGTCATTCAAAACTGAAAATAACTGAAAACATTCAAATAATACAGGGTAGGTCATATTTTAAAAAGCAATAACTATATCGTTATATTAACCTAACATATCAACAGTAAAAAATAAAAGAAGGTAAGATGTAAGTGATCTACCAAGTGCTGAGAAAACAATATATAATTTTATACTCAGTAATAAAACAGTCTTCAGAATTTGATATGAATACAAGACTTTTTTTATGAATAAAAACTAAGGTAATTTGTTATCAATTGAACCCCAGTAAAGGAACTGTGTGTGAGTCCTTCTCAGACTGAATGGCAGTACATCAAGATGAGAAACCCAGGAGGAAACTAAGAAAGCTGCTTAAGACATGGATGGATCCAAATGAATATCAGATGCTTAAATATTGTCTCATATGACTTAAAACATAGGAATAATAAAAATATATGACCTACAAAAGTACATAAATTGTCAGTGGATAAAAGATGTAGAAATATTTCAAAGAAATTAGATTATTCAGGAAGGAGGTAAAAGTAGAAAACCATAGGATGTTATTGCTAGAAATGAAAGAAAAATCCCTTTCACTGCCCTCTGCCAATGCCATGAGATATATGCTATGTTTACAGATTGGAATGCTCAATCTTGTAATGATATTAATTATTCCCAAAATGATTTCTAGATTTTGTGTAAGCTCAATAAAAATTTCAAATATTGTGGAGCTTGACAAGCTTACTGTACAATTTACAAAGAAATGGAAAAAAAGAACCGTGAGTAACTAATACAATCTTGAATAAAACCAAGACTTCTTATAAAACAATAGTAATTCACACGGGGCTCTGGTACAAAGATTGAAAGGTAAACTGATGAAACAAAAGAGAAAACTCACAAACCTACTTATGGAGATAGAGACACTTAATTTACGATAAAGGTAGCACCTTGTAGTGAGAAAAAGGTGATCTTTTTAATTAGTAGTCCTGGGACAACTGGAACAATGGAGGAAAATAAGACAAAATTTGACCCCCAGACCATACGATACACAAAAAGTAATTACGGTCGATTTCCGACATAAATACGAAAGGTAGAACAATACAGATTTTAAAAGATAATTTGGGCAATTATGTTCTGGACTTCAGAAAATAAGACCATTTTAAAATAAGGATATAAAATATACTAACCAAAAAGGAAAACATTGAGAGATTGCCTGACGTTAAAAATAAACTCTTCTGTTCCTGCAAAGAAATCGTGAAGAAAGTTGTAAGAGAAAACTATTAAGGGGCAGAGGATGTTGTAAAATACATAACTGATAAAAATGACAAAGATGACATGCATAGAATGTACAGAGGCTTTTCCTCACAGACACAAGCTCAGGAAAGGAGACATTTAGATGATTTAAGTGACATGTCAGAGGTTCCAGTAACTAGTGAATGAATGGCAGAACGAGGCACTGAAAATCCCAGGTCTTTTGGCTCTGATACCCGGCACTATGACAGCCTTTACCATTAGGCGTCATTCGTGTCACTGAATGATAGTGACATCTCTGGGACACTGAAGCACATGTATGATGATTTTCTGTTGAAGTTTCTATGATGCGATTGCTTAGTTCCATTTTCATATGCAATTCAGACCTTGAACTATTTACTTTCAAGGCTGTTCCTGACATAGGTGTATTTTATTTGAGTAAACTAAAAAATGCCCTCCTCGAACTCCAAGAATTCAGAAACACCAAAATACCAGTCTTTCTTTTCCACACTCACCTTAGCACCTGTAGTTTTAGCCCTGATTGCTGTATCACTGATACAGGAAGACACTCTAAAAAAAAATAAGACTTGTAACACAGTCAGCTAATAAAGCTTATTTCTAGAAGAAAAAAAAATAAGTGTTATGGTTTTGTTTTCCTTGTTCATAAAGGATTTCAGGGTCACTGTTACGGAACACGAGAAAGAGATTGCTTTATTTGCCTTTCTGATTTGATTTCTGGCAAAGTTAACTCTACAGCACTCTGTAGAGGGAAACAAAGCTAAAACCAGAAGTCTGCAGATAGTTTATTAAGCATTTATCGAGTTTCTACTGTTTTTCAGGCACTGAGTAGGAGGCTGATGAGAAAGTGGTAAACAAAATAGATAAGGTCTCCCTGCCCTCCTGAAGCTTGCAGGCCTAGTGAGCTCTCAGTAAGTACAGGCATATTACTTCAGCACCATCAACCTGAGTTTTCTTATTTCACAAGATGCTACTGGAAATCTTGCTCTATTTAAGAGGCTGTGTGGCTGTGTTGCAAAACAAAACAAAAAAATAGTTCTAATTAGTTCTATTTAAAATGTCTGGTGCCATTATGATGTCATTCTTCATGAGATACACATACTTACATACCTTATTAATATGCACTTCTGGATAAAATGTAGAGACTAAGGCCCCTTTGCTAACTTCTGAAAGCAAGGAACTTTCCTGACCTCCTGAAGTGTTATTTAGATTTAAAAGCAACTTATAAATGAATGCCCAGCCCATGAAATAGTGTTTACTTGTCCAGACTGAAATAAGCATAATCCATAGAGTCCATGGTCATGAGTGAGTGAAGACAGCATTACCGCCTTACTTGATGGCAAATGATTTAAGTCATTGTTTTTAATTAAAACAATCAGAAGTACACTATAATGAAAGGTAAAGCTGTCAAACTTTTTAAAATAAATAGAATCTGTCAGACATTTCAAACTTAGCCTGCTGCAAACTAAGCCCTCAGACCTGTAAGGGGTAATCAGTCATTTGTATTTTTCAACTCTTAGATGTTTTTGTTGTTGTTGTTAAAAATTTAAGGCAGATCAGATAAGTGAGCAAAGGAAACAATCCCACATAGCACAGATTAAATGAGAAAAACAGGAAATTTCTCCTCCATGCACTCCATGTTATGGTTTCCCTGTGGTGGTGTTTGTTCCTGATGTTTCAATACAGGAAATAGTGGTCCCCTGATGGAGAATTGCTCCCAGGCAGCTGGTCCGGCCATCTCATAGGATACCCAAAGTACAAAGCAGCTGCTCCCAGTAATGAGGAGGAGGGATGGCTCATGCTCCCCTGGGTTCAACCTAAGTCCTCTCTTATCATTCCGTGTTCCCTCCTACAGAGCACTAAGAGTTTTAAGAATGCAAGCTTTGCCTTTCAAATTTGATTAAGAACTCCTTGGCAGCTCAAACTATTAGCTGTTAGGCAGATAACGTTTAAGCTTTCCAAAAGAAAAAAACTATATCCCTTTAAATGTCTATAAGCCTACCTTTAAAGTTATTTTTTGTTTATTTATTTGCTTGTTTTAGATAAGACCCCAACCCCCTTACAAGGTGACCTAGTAGTGAACCTTAAGTCAGATAAACTTGCCAGGCTATCCTGCCTCACCCTTTTAGGTGACCCAGAAGTGAACCTTGCTCATTATACTGCTAAATTATCAGCCCACAGAAATTGCCATCTGCCACTGTTCTGAACCTGGGTATATGGTGAGGCACGAGGCTGAAATGAGCATGCTCAAGAGTGCACCTGCCACTGCACATGACGGTGTGAGTTTCAGCAGTGTACATCCTTTGCTTTGTTTGCTTGGGGAGACACTGATTTGGGAATTTTTCCCAGACTCCTCATTATTTGCTGAAAGTAATAAACCTCTCCTTACTTTATATCTCCTAGTTGTGCTTATTTGCTTTGCATTCATCAGAAGACACTTCGTGCATTTGGTTAAACTGTCTTGTATCTCCACCTTATCCCTCTAACTAGCCAGCTAACCCCTTTTATTTTTTAAAAGTATTTAAGGTGGCTCCAGACAGTCGAAGCATTCCATAAATAAGCCCAATTTAAATTTGTCTCTGCTTTGAATTAATGGATGCTAACTAGGTGTTTTCCTATTATTTAAAAATTTTGGCTAACAAAAACTGAGATTAGTAGATGGTAAATACACATTGTAAGAGGTGTTTAATGATGTACCACCAGTGTAGTGAGCACCAGCCCACCCAAAATAGAAAAAACAAGACTGAATATGATAGAAGAGATTGTTTGAAATAAATTCTTAATGAAGAGGAGGAAGAGGAGGGGGTGCTTGCTACCATTTCCTTCTCCTAGTATTTGGAGGACATGTGAGAGGGCAAATTTATTCACTGACTGGAAGTATTCATGAAATCAGAGAGAAAAAGAGGGGTCGACAGGTGATTTCCACAGTACGGGGATGAGGGGAAGAGTGGATTCTCTGAGAGCCAACTGAGCCCAATCATGCTGAAGAATGTAAACCAAGAGCTGCTTGCCAAGAGGAAGCAAGAACAAAGTACAGGAGCTACTGCTCCGAAGGGCCATCTAGAGAACACACCCCTGAATCATAAGTGCCCACCCATACTTCACAAAAGTGGACTTACATCTCACAAAACAGATGGAATGTGGTTGACTCCTTGACAGAATTTAGGAAGTGAGAGAGAACTGTAACCAGCTAAATAATAAAGTCTTTCTCTCTTCTGTCATCATTTTTTACTTTTGTTTTCCTTTTTTTTTTCTTTCCAGATTCTCTGTTAAACCAGTATATACAAAAGCAAAACACAGTGAGTTGGGGAGCAAGGGACATGACAGAACAGGATCTGTCCCGCTTATTCACTTTCCTGAGTAAAGAAGCTTCAGCTGTGGGAAAAGGAGTCTATTTAACTGTCTCAAAGACTGACATTTTGACTTAAAGTAGGCCAGGCTTTTTAATAACTATAGATGAAAGAACTATGAGGTTCATGGATGGAGGAGAGAGATCCATTTATTGAAGGCACTGATTGAGAAGTTAAAGGTATTTCCTAATTATATCCTACCAAATTCAACTGACTGAACAAATGAGTTATAGTTAGTTATCACTTGATAACTGTTCCATTAAGTGCCCAGAAAAAACACTGAACTTTTATTAAACCCTAAAATCAGAAAACTGGACTTTCTTATAACTGAGAATCAAAGCTTTGATCAAGGACAAATAGCAGCTTCCAATATGACAAGTGCATACAAAGGTAAGTATAAGATCTTTTCTGTGTTCAGGAAATGCACAGAAGTGAAACTCATGCTAACTTAAGAGAGAGGTTACAGTGGAATTTTCAATACTTTTAATCACTTGTAATAACCCAAATGCTCACCAGCACTAAATGGGTATATACATTACAGCATAATCATCCCGCAGAATGGGAAAAATCTGACCATTACACAGGTACATGTGCAATATGGATGAATCTCATATGTGTAACACGGAGCAAAAGCAGTCAGACACGAGAGTGCATACCATATGATTTGGTTAATGTAAAGTTCAACAACAGGGAACACTAAACTAGGCTGGTGGATGTCAGGAGTGGTTATCCTCAATGGAGAGCTCTTGTATAGGATATGAAAGGGCTCCTGGGATGCTGATAACATTGTTTCTTAATCTATATATGGATTTGTGAGTCTTACATCAACCATATGTATACCATTATACATATGTTACCATTCAATAAAGCATTGAAAATATTTTTAACTTTTTCCCAAAGTAGATCAACTATTAAGAATCCAGATAAGAGTTAACCTTATGGCAGGGGAAGTGGGAAGTGACTAGAAAACAGAAGGAGAAGGCCTGAGTTCTATGGGTGTGCTCACTCCATGAATAGTAACTGAGCTGTATGCTTGTTGTATGTCTACTTTTCTGAATATAACTGTATACATACATATACAGTAGTATCTTGGTTCACGAGCACTTATTTGCAAATAAATTTAGTTCACAGACAGAAGTGTTTGGTAAAATTTTGTTCTTGTTTGCAGTCTCCACACTGGGTGACAAACATAAACATGGCTGTCTTTTCCAGAATCTTGGAATGACTTAAGTTCAAGATATGAAGTACCACTGTTTATGTACAGATACATCTCAATTAATTTTATATCAAATTGATAAAGTACTTAAATTCAAACTCATGTCCTAAATAAGAGCTCCCAACAAAATGCTACCTGAGATCTTTTAGAAACCTTATTTAACAAAACACTTCCCAGTTAGTTTTTCAAAGACTAACACATATCAGCAATAATCAAATATTTATTGACCAGAGGTCCCACTTTGTTGATCAATGAATCGCCTTCTTTGGATATTTTACTGTGCTTCCTACTGGCTGTTGGTATATTAAAATTACCATGTCATTCAAATTGGTGGCAACTCTGTCTCACCTTGTCATACTTAAAATACCCGTATTCTGTGTATGTGACCACATACAGATGTGTCCTGTAGCCTGTACATGTGACGTATCCACATGGCTCAAGGTTTCCTTGCACGTCTCAAAAACATCACACTGAAGATTCAAAAAAGCATCTGGGAAGGCTTCCACCTGTGCCAGCGAGCTGTAAGGGCACTCATTTCAAAGCCTTTAACAATCAGGCAAGCACCTGTAACAACAGATGGTACATCGATATGACAGTGGCAGGTTTAATGTCCTTGGATTAAAGATTGCAGACCTAAATCCATAGACACAATGAAGGCAGTGAGAGTCCTTTTACCAGATAACTAATACAATTTGGTAAATAGAGTCACTTTACCAGAAAACTACTTGTAAGATTTAGGCCAGGAACAAATTTATGTGTCACTGTTGGGTAGTTACCATTTTAATTATGCTCTTTAAAATGAGGAGGGCAGTGGTTTATGCCATTTGGCATATAGAAAGGCTTCAGCAAAATGGATGGAGAAGGTAAATACTGCATGGATCTCATTAACTTTTCCATCTGCAAAGCTAAGTTTGTTTAATGTGCTGCATTTGGAATCAGAAACTACTGAATACACATGAAAAATGTTGTCACAGGTCTTATTTCATTACCAATTGCATCAAAACAATTACAGAAGGATAAAATGGTATACTGGAGAACAGAGATGCTCTTAAGTATTGCGTAGTTAATACATGGAGTAATTAATAAAAGGAAGGACCATGGAAAAAATAAGAGGAGGAAAATTCTCTGGATTTCTGCCTCACACAAAATGTGCTTGGAGGGTGGACCACCTGGTTGATTTCAAACATGTATAGAAAAACCTGCTGAAGTAACATTAGCGACCAGAAGGCAAATAAATGCAAGTGACTACGGCTCCTAACACCTCCGTATGGCAGTTTTCTTTTTGCATAAAAGCGCCCAAATTGCCAGACTGTATCCTATTATAAAAAACAATTCTTAGAAGGTTGCTTTTGAGTTTTTATGATAAGAAAATCAACTAACCTCAAAGTGCCTTATTAGAGTAAATATTTTATTGTGATCGTAAAAATGATAGGTCAAGAATGCCCTTTTATAAGTTTTCAGAGCTGTATCACCCAGAGGACGTCATCATTCAGCTACTGTATCTGTTCTGAGGGAAGACGGAGAGACGCAGAGCAAGGATAAACCCCATTCACCCAGGCAAGAGCCCAGAGAGACAGTCATTACTCGTGGGGACACAGCTGCAGAGAGAGGCTTTTCAAATTCAAAGATCAACCGTTTATTTCATTTTGATAAAATCATCAAGTCACGAATCAACTTACCCCAGGTTCCTATACACTCAAGAAATGACTGTGTATACTGTGCTTTACTATATTAAGGTAGTAAAAGGAACACTTACTATCCAAGCTTTGGATAGAAGCAATTTATTAAAATGCAAGCAGTCACCATTCACATTTTATTTAGCCACCAGAATAAGATTCCATATTTGAGTTCATGATAGAAAATTTCAAAGAAAAACATAACTGTGGGAAAGCCAAGACTCTAAAATGAAAGTTTTGACATCAGCTTTTAAAATACAATATGCCACACTTAGGTATTGTTTATTCATACGGCATTGTTTATGGAAGAATTTTCACTGCAAAGTATAGTGTAAATTTCCTTGTATTAATCTTAAACTGATGAAAAGATTTTTTTTTTATCTTTTAGAGTATTTTCTTACCATGAAAACTATTCATAAAATGTCTCCCAGACAAAGAGATATGTGATGGACTAAATTCTAAAAAGTAGTAGCTGTAAAAGAACTTCCATGTTATTTTTATGTATAAGAAGTTAAAAATGTGTGGAAGATTTGAGGGGTTTAATGTACAATAGTTGTGTTTGTGTGTTTGTGTGTGTATGCGTGCAATCTGCGTAAGCCTGTGTGGATGCAGTGAACACACTCTACCTTGTTTTGTGCCATCAGCCTTATTTACTCCAGTTTGCAGATGACATGCAAAGCATTTCATTTATCTCTTTGAGCTCCTCTAATACAGACTCTATATCTCCTTTTGAATATCTCAAAGATGCACCAATTTACCTTCTTTAAGACTGAATTCAAAGTTGCTTATGCCTTCGATATTTGTCTTTTTTCTTCTCACTAAGGATCTTTTCTCATATTGGCATTTGCCTGTTCTTTCTTGATTCAGTTAGTGCTTATGTATCTTTTAGTCCTCAGTTCCAACTGAAAGTCTTCAGAGAAGTCTACCCAGCCCCAGGACAGAATTAGATTTCTCTCATACACCCCACCATATCACGGTGAATCTCTTCATAGAACTTAGGCTGTACTTTTACATTTACTTGTACCCTCATTGGATTTGGCTTGACACGCCTATGAAGTGGGCATCATCCTGCACATACACAAAAAGTAGGTGTAGAATGAATGAGTGATAACATACGTCAATTTTACTCTTTCAGTCTGTGGTAAATACCAAGCTGAGAGTGATTTCTGCATTGGGTTGCTGTGATAGCCACAAAAATGCACTTCTTGACTGCATGCATGAGTGAGTAGTAGGTAGGATAACTGACTGATGGTCCCACGGGGAAGGTGCAACACCAAAGGCAGTCATCATGCTTTTATTCTAGTCTATATTTCCAAGAATAATGATCTATTGTGTCAATACATTGTGAGTTGTATAGCATCTGCTTATATTCTATGCAGAACAAACACGGTACTGTGCAATCACTTGAGATACCTAAGGTAAATTTATCTGATGTCTAGCACACAGTAAGAGAGCAGTAATGAAGGGCTGTTACCATCATCATCACCAAGTGTACTATGAACATACCTTTTCTCTTCTTTAAAGCACCCCTGCAAATGATGGACCAAGGTCAGAAAAAGCTTTTCCATCTCTAGGTGTCTGGCTTTCAGAAAACATTTATCATTATTTCTGGTGGAGGACATGACATTACTAAATACCAGCCAATATTAAGAAATATGTTCCTTTTCTTTTTTTTTTCAAATAGCCTTGTAACTTCATTCAACCCATTGATCAAATCCGAGTTCAGGCAAGCATAGTTTTTAATCCATCTTTTGCCAACCTAAGCTGATAAGAATTTATAGCTATATTAAGCAGAGAATAGTTGTCCAGACACAAGAGACAAAATCTTGTTAGGATTCACCTTGGTATAGAGAAGTCCTTAATGATTCAGCCCTGATTTCTGAGAAATCACACATTAATTTCAGAACACTTGGTCATTCCTGAGAAATCACTTTGAAGCTATCAATATGTAATATAGCAAACATTGTTAACTTCCTACTACTTTGTCTGTAATTCAGTGTTGCTTGTATTGTTCTTATGCTATTTTGTAAATGGATATCTGTTTGTTAATATGTTTTCCTTCTTTTATTTTTAAAATAAATTTTATACAAAGAACACTTGGTCACTGTGAAATATTTTCAATATTTCCAAATGCATCCCCCTGGCTGTGAAAGAACATTGCTCAAAATAGCCTTAGTTACTAAAATGTGCTTCTAATTTTGTAATCTATTTCAGTAATATCAGAACAGATACTGGAGCTTAGATAAAAATGTCCTAATGATCATTGTTTCAAGTGAAAGGACCTCAGTGAAAATAATTTAGCCTTTTAATGAGTTCTTGAGATTCTGCTTTTGTGGCTTTCCTCTCAGCAGGCAGGTGCTCCCTTCCCAAGGCCCCTGGAAGTCAACACATGGCCCTGAGATACTGTTCAGAAACCAAAGATTTTTAAAACTTTCCTATAGAATATGTGTGTTGCTTGCACTGTGTCTTAAAGGGAATAAAAACATCTATATTAATTTATTTTTCTAATTGTGCAAAAGTATGAGTGTGAATATAGAGAAGGAAAGTAACTGGGCTTGATAGTAAAAAAAATGAAGGATTATTTCTCTTTATTAGGAATTCCATACATACAATATTAATTGAATCTTAAGGTTAACATTATCTGTGAGTGATAGAAAAACGGGTATTTTACTTTTTTCAAAGTTTCTATGTTTCAACATTCTAATCAAAGAGATATAAATTTTAGAGTAAGTAGGAAGAATTGATAGGGGGTCTAGAAATTATACATTAATAGGATTCAGGCTGTTAATTTTCTAGTTTTTTACGGGCATGAATAGATTAAGCTTGAGGACAATATAGTTTCTGAAATAGAGGCACAAAACTCTGCTAAATATCATCACCAGGCTTACCCTGAGAATAATAACATATTTATATTTTCCTTCAAATAACTGAGAACTGTACATTTTAAAATATTTTCATTAAAAGGTAAAATCAAAAGCCTGAAGCAGATAGCTAATGTACGTGCATAGGTTTTAACTCAGGGTATGTTACTGAAATGGGAAAAATATTTTCATTCCTAAACTTTTCTTTATGCTTCATTCATGTTGATATCATATGAATCTCTGCTACTAATTCCTCAAGTTTTTATCTATTACCATAACATGCATTTGCTCACTAGAGCTAAAATATAAATCAGTAATGGGAGAACTACAGGCCTGTTACTTAGAATAAAGCATGACCAACCCAAAACCTTGAAAAATGCACAGAATTTTCTCTTAATTCTTAGTTCAAAGGGCAAAATAAAAAAAATCAAAGAATAGAAAACAATGACCATAAAGAAGATAAAACCTAATAATGCAAATAAGGCTTTTCTCAGGGGAAAAATAACAATCATATTCCCAGTAGCAAATAGCAAATACTGAAACCCAGTGAACCAGCTTCTAGTATTAAAACCTCAGGAAGAAACCCCACAACCTAAATACAATGAAAGGAAAAGGAGAAGAGTTACAAATAACAAATTCAGAAATCAAAGAAGAAGGAATTGACAAATAGATTTTTTAAAAACTCCCAAAACTTAAAGAAAATATGGAAGGGTGACCAACCAATGAATGCTGAGGGTATAAACTTGAAGCTGTACTGACAGTGTAAAGCAGGGGAAGGTGTCAATAATCAATCATAACGCAGGGAGGGAAACACCTTAAGAGATGGTATAAATAGAGTAACAGGTATTTTAGAAATTTCTACATACAAGTAATATCTGGTTAAAGCAAATTATTTTCTAGCAAAATATAATATGTAGAATAACACTCAAGAGAAGCAGATATATTTTTTAAAAGTTCGTATATCCAACTAGATTTTTAGAATCTCAAAAGTCATATTAATATATGCACCTCATGGGCATAGTTCAATAAACCTCTTGAAAACAAACTTTTAAACATGGAAAAATCATATGCTATTGAACAAATTTCTAGGTTATCTTACTAAAATTTCCATTTATACTCATAATTCAAGATTGAGTGATTGCTCAGCTCAATATTTTATTGTAACTGTTAGGCTAGTTAGTGACTTTATATGCACCTAAGTCCTTTAAGCAAAAGCATTGTTATCATAGGTGACATGTACTATATCATCTTATATTTAATGTTACATTTCCTCAGACTTTGCTCTACAAAAGCAGTGAGTTAATCCACTCTTTTGAGGTGATCTTAACCAAGAAGATTTTTCACAGGATATTATATCAGTTGACTAAAAATGATAAAAAATGGGGATCTCTGAAGCCACAGAAACCCAAGACGGTTTTTCTCAAGATAAAAAATAATCCCAGTTTAAACATTTTTCAGGACAATAGGAAAGAAACCCAAACCCATGCCCTTCAAATGTACTGATCTTTAGCCAATATTCTTAAGATTCAACTTATTCGATACTAAATTCTCAGGTGATGATGAGGTGGATTTGCATCAAAAACTTAACACACTACTTCAACTGAGTGTTCTTGCTATTAGGTTTCTTAAAATTTTTAACGTACACATTCTCAGATTCTGCACATCCCTCTCGGCTTCCTGTTGCTTCTGGCCACCGTTTTTGAGTGCTATTCTCTAGTGCATCCCTTTCCTGCTCTCCGGAGTGACACTCCATACCTTCTGTTCTCAACTCTCAGCACTTGCTCCACCAGCTGGGAATTCAGAATTCAAGACTTTTCTTCCTACCGCGCTGAGAAAAGCAAAGTGCCTAGAGGCGTGCTCTGTGACTCCCCAAGCGACACTCTCCGCCTTTCAAGCCTTGGCCTCCGCAGAACAAGATGGGACACCCATGTTCTCTGTCAAACTAATCCTTTCCTCTGGCCTTTTCAAAGCTATCTCCTGCAATTCTTTCTTTCTCATAGCAATATTTCCCCCTTCTCTATTAGATATGTTTTATTGGTATTTAAAAATCTTGGTATTTTTCTGTCTTCAAAACAACCAGCCTTCTGAACTTCAGTTCCTGTACCTCTTGAAATGATGGTTTAACAGAAAAGAAGAGGGGAGAAATGGAAATGACAGTAAATCAAGTCCAAGCAGGACTTTGCCATCATCCTCCTCTTGTCCAGGCCACCCCTGACTTTCATGTTGACGAATCGAGTGAATGATTCTCAGTCCTTCTGTGGTCAGTTATCAGCATGTGACACAGTGGCTCACTCCTCTCTGACACACATCCTGTACTATGTTCACAGGGCACCACCCGCTCTTAGGTTCCCTATCAACTCACTAGTTTCCTTCCTTCAATCTCATTTGCTACTTCCTCAACTTCTTCTTAGCTTCCTAATGTTGGAGCATCTGGTTCCAGTTTTCACCTCACCCTTATCAAAATTCACTTTCTTAGTGATATCAGTCAGTCTACTGAAACAAAATAATCACCTTCCACAGTCCAATTATTTCAATATTTATTCTACACTATTTTCCTCACCTTTAGACTCATAAATCTATTTGCATAAGTGGTACATCTCCTAGGCACAGGGTTAACAGGTATCTAAAACTCACTATACCCAAAACTGAAGCCCTGAATCTGTTCTCAAAACCTACCTTACCCACACCTTTCACTGACTCAGTGGAAATTGACCAGTGCTAGTTGTTCAAGCCAAAAATCACAGTCACCCTTGACCTATCTCTCTCAGACCCACATGTAATAAGTCAAGAAGCTACCACGATCTATGTATTAAAAATACCCAGAATCTGCCTGTTTCTCTCCACTGCCTTTGTCACCACCCCATTCTAAGCCAGTCGGTATGGATGCCAACCTGTCTTCAGCTTCTATCTGTTCTCTTGCATTTTACATCTACTTTGTTCTCCTTCCAGATTCACGTACAGGATAAGTCATCCATGTGTTCTCATTTCTATTAGAAGCATCAGCAGTGTGTGAGCCCCTCCAATCCTCATACCACTTTGACCCCATCCCCTGTAAATATCTCCTTAGCTAACAGGGCTCTAGACCCTGCTTGGTACACTTGCAGGCAGCCTTGGCTCTTTTCCCACAGGAAAAGCACACTTCCCTCAAGTACTCACTTCGGAAACTCCCGTACATGGTTCGTCTCTGCTCAAGTCATTTGCTCGCTGGTCTTCTGCCCTCTCTAACGGTGCACTACGAGCCCCCTCTGCATCCTTAACCCCTGTCAGCGTGCTCCATCTTTCCTGCCCTTTGAACTCGCCTTTTACCATATCATATAGCTTTCTTATGGGTATTTATTATGCATTTTGTTATTTTCTCCTCCTTCCTTTCAGTGTAAACTCTCTGAGGGCAGGAAAAGCTGTCCTTTTGTTCACAGAGTTGTCCAAGCGCCCTGAACACTGCCTGACACATTGTTGGCAGTTTAAGAAAAAAATCCTAATTAATAAATTAATTGAAATGAGAAGATATTTGATGCTTGTAACATCTAATATTAATTTTTATAGTTAAAAAATGAAAATGAATGAAAAGGATCAATAAAAAACTTGCAGGACAAGTAAACAACCAACTTCCCCGTCCTTCCTCCTCGTCCCCTCCCTCCCCTCCACTCCCCTCTTATTTTTCTTTCTCTTTCTTTTCTTCTTTCTCTTTCTTTCTCTTTCTTTCTTTCTTTCTTTCTTTCTTTCTTTCTTTCTTCTTTCTTTCTTTCTCTCTTTCTTTCTGCTCTCCCTCTGCCTCTCTCCAGTATTGGAAATTAAACAGCACCTAAGCTAGGCAAACACTGCACAACTAAACTCCCCCTCCATTCCATTCCCTAATCTCCTTTTAATACATAAAGAGCTCCTCCGTACTAGTGAGAAAATACCCAGGAAGATTAGGAGATACCAACCTTCACTTCCCCCACACAAAGCATAAATACATAGAAACAGAAAGTAGAGTCTTGGCTATTAGGGGAGGGAAGTGGTTGATAGGGGGATGCAGGTGACAACACACAAGCTGTAATGCTGTTACATGAGTAAGTCTAGAGAGCTAACATGTGGCAATAGGACAGCAGCGTTATAGGGCAGATCCAAGATGACCCTAAAGCCTCATTTGTTTTGAAGCTGACTAGCTTATGGGGGCACTATAACGGACTTGCTGTGAGGAGTGGGGTTTCATCAGATGAACCAGGTCACTGGGGGAATGACCTGGAAGGATATATTTCCCTTGTCAGGTCCTCCCTTCAGTCTCTGTTCCCAGGTCACCATGATGTAAGCAGCTTTCCTCTGCCAGACCCTGCCATGATGCCTTCCTGCCTTGAAGTTGGCCAACTATGGACTAAAAACATGAGGCAAAGTAAATTCCTCCTTTAGGATGCAGGTGTTGGGTATTTTGTTCCAGTGATGAGGAAAGTAAAACACAGATCATAGTATACAAATTGAATATTTGCTGAGAAGAGAGTTCAGGTGCATTTACCACACATGAACTAAAAGTAACTGTATGAGGTGATGGATATATTAATTTCCATTACTGTAGTAATCATTTCACATGTATATCAAAACAGCATGCTATATACTTTAAATAGATACAATAAGAATTATTTTTTAAATGCAAGGAAAAGGCAATCTAATGAACAGATCACAATTAAAAGAACAGAGACATCATACAGAAAGAATACAAATGACTGATGAATTAATAAAAATATAGTCAATCTCACTGACAATAAAATATGGAAATTATTTCATGATACATTCTTTTTAACAGAAACAGGTAAAATAGTTTTAAACGATCAAGTGTCTCATACATGCAAATTGAGAGTTTAAAATAAGTGCTTCAATGTCCAAAGAAAATATGAAAAAAACAGGGAAAGGTTATTAAAAATCATCAAAGAATAATTACTGGAAATAAAGAGGGCAAGGAGCAGCAAAGGCAGTGGGCAGAATGCAAGGCACGTGCCAGGGTGTGGGGAAATCCACAGGGAAGGGGCATGCTGATCACAGGCAGCTGAGCAGGAGGCAGAGACAGCAAGCCAGAAGAAAATCTGAGAACTGAGACATTGATTGGAAATACTACAAAAAGTGAAGCACAGAAAAGCAACAAGTGGAAAATATAAAAAGGTTGAAAGACTTAGAAAATATTTTATCATTCAGTTAATTTGACAAATGAGATACTTAGATGAGTTTTTAAACAACAATTTAAATTGATAAGTAAAAATGTTTAAGAACTTTTATAAAAGTCATATAAAGCTCACAAGAGACTAATAAATTATCAGACTTGTCTAAGCAAAGGCAAGAACCTGAGGAGGGAATAAGAGCAATGAAAGCACATTAGTGCATGGTCTATGCCAAACCTGAGAGGTAGAATTTAAATTCTGGAAGTCTCATAAAGCTTAGACCAGCCTGATCAAAACTCAGGGCAATAACTTTCATTTTCTGAAGGCACATTTACCTTAGGAAAGTGAATGGCCAGAGACCCTCATAATTCCACCCATGTGGCTACAAGAAAAGTTATCTTGAGCATGCAAATAGGGAAAGGAGTGCTGTGTTGTGTGGGAAACGGTCTCTAAGACATTCACGGACACAGTGGACCTCAGGTGAATATATATCCACGTAAGCCCTCAAAGAACAAAGCCATGAAAAAGAATAAGAAGAAAAAGAAAACAAACACCCAATTCACTATAATTTTTATCTCTTAGAGTATCAGATTAAAATAATTTCAAAACATGGATAAATCCCAGAATTAATGTAGGTGGAAGAAAGAGATTTCCTCAGATAATACAAGCTGGAGTACTTTGGAGGGTATTTTAACAGTATCAAATGCAGCTTTAAATTTTCATCCTTTTGATGAAAAGCCTTCACTGGTAGACATTTGCTCTCATGTTCATAATGATAAATAGATGAAGGTATTTAGTACAGTGCTGTTCCCATTTTTCTGTCAATTCAAAAAATAAGGAGTCAGAAGTGTTTAAAGGTATTACAGAATACGTGCACGTGGAATCTCTGTGGCTGTCAGAAGTTGTCCTCAAACATGAACGTAAAGTGCAAGTAGATGAGGGCCACTGTGATTAGAATATTCATTGGTTGATATCACCATATATGTGGGGAAACAGAAACACACATATGTGTTGTACACATGTGCACATATACTGGTATTTCTACACAACTTTTTCAAGAAGGCTCATAAAAATGCTAACAGTTATCCTAGCACTGTAGGAAGCTGTGGCAGGAAGATCTCAAATTTAAGTTCAGTCTGGGGAACTTAGTGAGACCCAGACAGAAAAAAAATTTTAAAATGGCTGGGGACATAGCTCAGAATAAAGGCCCTAATACTGGGTGGGAAGAAGGCACTAACAGTATTATTTCTGATGATTGTGAGAGGCATTTATACCTCACTTTTATACCTATATCCAACCCTAATTTGTGCCATATTTCTTAGCATTCTAATAAATGTAAACAACCAGGCCAGGCATGGTGGTGCATGCCTGTAATCCTAGCACCCAGGAGGCTGAGGCAGAAGGATCATTGTGAATTTGAGATCAGCCTGGGCTACAAAGTGAGCTCAAGGCCAGCCTGAACTACATAGCAAGACCCTGTCTCAAAAAGACAATAAATAAATAAATAAATAAATAAATAAATAAATACAACCAGAAGATCAAAGAAAATTCACACTTGATTCTCCCCAAGTCATAAAACTTGTGTTGAGCACTTTTTTCAGGTACTGAGTGTGCTCCAAAGAACAAAATGACCATGGCTAATCTTAGCAGAATTTCTATCCTACTTGGAACAAATTGAATACAATTACATTTAAGAATTGAATACAATTACATGTAAGATTCACCAGGTACTAAACTAAAATCAAAATGGATCAAAGGATTTAATGTTAAAAAAACAGAAATATTTAAGCTGTTGGAGGACAAATTGGTAAAACTCTTGAAGTCGTAAGTGCAGGTAAGGACTTTACAGAATTCTGATTGCAGAGGAAAGGGCTCTGAGAATCAACAAATGGAATTGCATCAAATGAAAAAGTGCACAGGAAAAGAAACAACCAACAGTGTAAAAAGATAACCTAAAACAACACTGAGACTCCATCCAGCTCCAGAAAGAACAGCCATCATCAAGAAATCAAGTAATAATAAACGCTGACAAGGCTGCGTGGAAAAAGGAACCTTTCTAAATTGCTGGTGGGAATGTAAACTAGTGCAACAACTATAGAAATCAGTGTAGAGATTCCTGTACAAACTAAAGCTAGAAATTCCATTTCACCCAGGTATTCCCCTCCTAGAAATAGCATAAATAAAGAGCAAAATGAAAGGTAAGCAGGAAGACAGTTCTTTGTCAAAGGGGAAAGGGACTGAGAGGTGGAGGGGTGTGAGGGGAGGGACAGGAGATGGAACTAGGAGTTGAGATGTGTTATATCCATGTACCAACTCCACATAGGGAATGTAAATATTATGTACTACAAACATATGCTAATAAATCAAAAATATATTTAAGAATAATTATGGTCAAGCAAGTAGATGTTTAAACATACATATAAATGTTATTTCTTCGGTATAAATATTCACTTTTATGAATGCATTTTTTACACAGTTGACCCACAGCAAGGTTACTTTCATTGGAAGTCAAGTATTAATCACATTCTAAATATGTATTTTTGAATGTTTTAATCAGTTTTACTATACAAGCGAATGAGGCAAATAACTACAGAAGTTGCTACAGCAACCTGCGTGCCATATGCCCATATGTTAATCCCTGCAGTAAGCTCGGCCTCTGCGGAGACCTGAGGCTAATTGAGAGATAAATGGAAAATGACTGCCCATTACGATCTGTTCTTTAGTCACATCCTTTGGGCTTCATTTTCAGCTGGGCTCAATCTAGGTATCCAAATTGGACTGATTACTTTGCTGTGCATAATTATTTATGAAGTGTCCTACAAACAAAATACCTATACAATCAAACTTTCTTTTCTTAGGAGTCATTGTTAGAAGGATTCACTGAAGGAAATAAGTCACTCAAATTGGTAGTTTCACAGTAGTATTCAAGGTTTAAGGAGTTGAAATGTTTTGTCCAAGGTCACTGAACAAGACCTGTGTGGAAGCAGGTGTATAGACTCTCAACTCCAGAAGTTTCTCCATGTTACCATTATACAATGTACACATATCAACAGCCTAGATTTAGGTGGTTGCTATCTATCAGTGGTTGAATTTCTTGTTCTTTATAATCTTATGGGCATTTCTCACATACTGTACCCTTTCTGTGGTATGGAATTCCCTCCTAATAGCTTAATTACCCTATGCAAAATATAATTACTCTGTCACTTTTCCTTTATAGTGTTGTGCATAATCCAAACATATGTACAGGTACAGACCAAAAAGGGGGAAAAGCAAATAATACTTTTCTTAACATATGGATACATGTGGGCAGATTCTTGATAGTACTTGGGTTCCATTAAGTAAATTAAATAGCTTCATGATCTGAAAAGTCCTGGATAAATATCTTCATTAAAACAAAAAAGACAAGTTATAGAAGGGGAAAAACATTTATCAATGCTAAAAGCCTCCTCTTCTTGTGTTGTGATAATTCATTAGCAAAACCATCTACTTCTTAATTTCCTGTTTTAAGTACATAGGGCATTCAATAATAAAGATTTTTTTCAGTGAAATTCTATGGTTGGTGTTATTACTCAACATTTGATTCTGATGAGATGTACTTAAGTTTTGAGTGTACATGTGAAGAGGCAGTTTTAAAGTAATTATTTCATTTATAATGCTGTAACTTATAGTGATGTAAGTAAAATTATTTTACTTATGGTGTTTAATTACTTTCAGGGTCAATAAAATAGATAGTGAAGGGCTATTGGTAGAATTGGTAGAAATGCAGACTGATTAAAATTTTTACTCTTTATCAACGTGTACTTTTTCTTTTTTTTTTTTTTTTTCTTTTTTTTTGGAGACAGGGTCTCACTATGCAGTTCAGGCTGGCCTTGAGCTCACTTTGTAGCCCAGGCTGGCCTCACACTTGCAGCAATCCTCCTGCCTCAGCCTCCTAAGTGATGGGATTATAGGCATGTGCCACCACACCCAGCAATGTGTACTCTTTTCATGTGTCCAGTTCTACATCCTAACTCTATACATATGACAAACAGCCATATAAATATCCTGGGAGAGGAAAAAAGGAAAGAAAACATATGGAACCACACCCTAATTGATAAACTAAATAATCAATGCTATTAAAGGGACCTAAGATGCTCACTGAGCACCCAAGTATCTTGGTATATGTTCTCATATTTGTCTGTAGAGATGGAAAGTTAAATATAGCAAATTACTCCTGGTAAAGATATTCTCTGGAAGACGGAAGATATTGTTAGCACCCAGTTCTACATTTTGTTTCTTCTCTTATCATTCACTGAGGCCAGTACTTGATCAGAAAATTGAAGGTGTAGAGCATCCTTATCTTATTTAAAATATTTTCTTCCTAAAGTCAGAGGGGATGGAGCTGAATGAGCACAGGTGCAAAACTCAAATCTTGCCATCACCTGCACTTGGCTTCTCTGTCTTTAACTGGCAAATGCATTCTCTCTCCCGTGTGTGTTCCTAACATCTCTGAAGACTGGAGCTGAGAGTTACCAGGTGTTTGGGTTCATTAAAAAGAACTAATGAATGATTGTAACACACAATCCCCGTGATTGTAAATAACCAACATATGATTATAAAAAATCAGAAAACATTGTGTTTTCTGCATGCAAATACTCAGATAACCTTTCCTGTATCTGGAAGATCATTTTAACGCTAAATTGCTTTCTCAATGTCTTTTCCTAAGAGATAGGCACAGCAGTGCTTCTGGATAATGAAGGTCTCAAATTTTGGGTTATGCATTCTCATTGGTGCAAGGAAGCAGCATGAGTGAGAAAGGAATGAAGTAAAATGTTTATGCTCCAGATATTTTAAGCCAACAGCATGGGGCCAAGTCTGTGAGAGAAAACCATCTCTTCCCCAAGCGTTAAGTCAGAAAGTGAAGGCTGGTCTGGAGTAGTCTTCTCCACTAGTCCTAAGATTATCCCTTATCCAGGTACTGGATAGTGTTTTACCTTGAGAGATAGAGGTTGGTAGAATTTCTTTGTTCTCTGATCATCTCTACCCTCTACCAGAATGGGGAGAAGTGGAAGAAACTCAAATCAGTGAATATTACAATGTATAGTAAATATGTGTGTGTATATGTGTGTGTGTGTGTGTGTATAATTGTAAATGTAAACAGTGCTTGTTGTAATGTACATTGCTGGCCCTATTCTTAAGGCAATGGTTATTATGGTTAAACAAATTATTTAAACTTAGTAGCTTACAACAGCCATTTTCTATTTTGGTTCCTAGTTTGTCGTGCTCAGGAATAACTCAGAAAGGACACTATAGTTCCTCCCATGGCTGATCAGATGCTGGCTAACGTCACCTTCATCTGAACGATCCCCTGGACTGGGCACACAAGATGGTACATTCACAGAATGAGCTCATGCTGACGGCTGGCTGAGAGCTCAGGCAGGGCTGCTGAGCAGCCCGCCTCAGTGCACCTGCTTCCTGAGCAGTCAGACCTCTCTGGAGTAGCCAGCTTCTCTCAGAGCAAGCATCCCAACAGGCAAGGAGAGAGCAGCAAAGCCTTTTGCCGTCTCTGTGCAGAAGTCACACACTGTTACATCTACCATCATTTTTTGTTTGAAATAGTCACAAATTTGCCCAGATTGAAAAGGAGCAAATATAGTATCCACCATTCTATGGGAAGATTATCACATTTGTGATTTCTTTTGCAACTTCCTTCTGGTTGAAAATTACTTCTATTCCTCCAAGTGTTAAATACACTCACCTCTTCCCTCTAAACCTCCAAAGTATCTTATTGTGACATCCACTCGAGGCCCTGGGCCTCTTCTCTTAAGTAAGGTCAGGGTGGGTAAGTGTCCTTAGGTATGATTCTGTAAGGATAAGCTCATCTTGATCTGAAGAATCATGAACTAAGGAAATAGATTATCTTTCTCCAGCTTCTCACAAATATATATCTATGAACAAACACAAAATAACCTCTATAATTACTTGTATTTTCTAAGTAGGAAATGGAAGTAGAGCAGTCTTTGGTCTCTAGGCGGGTTTGAAATTCCACCAGGTGTGTTTCCAGTTTCTTAAATAATGTGAACTTGTTTTCTAAGGATATCCATTCACACTGCTTCTGAACACATGGTTTCCTTCTCAGTCATCGGTTTCCATAAGAAATGGCTGTGTTTACAACTGAGTGTCACTGCCGCTCTACTTCCTGCTTCTTTTTATTTGGTGCTGTCTTGTCCTTTTCAAAAACAGCTGACCCGACTTAAGAGCAGGTGGCTTTCCTGTGCAGTTCATAAGGTATTCCACTAAATAAAAGCCACACTCATAGAAGTCTTTGAAATAAGTGTCTCTTTTTATTTCCCCATGGGACTTCCATAGGAGAACACAGCATTTGCAGGATGCCTGTTGTTTAACAGAAAAAGTCTGTGAAGTTTTGTCCTTTAAGGTCCTTAGAAAGTTTTGCTTGAAAGAGCATATGAGGCATCATGCTAAATCTGCCTTCCCCCCCAAAATTATCTTGTACTCGTTCCCTTCTTCTTTACTGAGATATTTTTCTAAATATTCCCTGGTTTTGATACTTGTTCTGGGACCCTTCTTTGAAGTAAGAATATACTCTGGAAGAATATTCTATTTTCTAAAACCTCAACTGACTTTTACCATTTTTCAAATGTGATTCCCAACATTTACTCAAAATAACTAGGTACACTAAAGGGAATGCATTGTTTGTGAACATAAGGAACAAAATGCAAATTTTCTGTTGAGAACTAACAACTGAAAAGCAGCAAAACAAAAAATTCTACAATTAAAAATAGAGAAATTAAGAACTGAAAGTGTATGTTTAACAGCAGTTAGATGCAAGGTAATAAAGGTTACTGAACTAGGGGCTAGAAAAGAAAAAATGGATAGATTATAGAGAGACTAAAGAATAAAGACTGGAAAAAAGGCTTAAGATATATACACAACACAATGGGAAGAACTAATGTGTCTTTTTAGGATTCTAGTAGGACAGGAGAGAGAGTCAGGTAGAAACAATATTTTAAAAAATAATAACTGAGAATTTCCCCAAATAGACAGTAATAGTACATTAAGCCATACCACAAACCCTTTACATTCATGAACTGATCGGAAATGAAAGCAGAATAAATACCAAGAAATAACAGTAAAATTGCTAAAGGACAAAAAGAAAACACAATGTAAGATAAGGTTGCAGGTTGTTAGGTAAAAATCAAAATACATGAAAACCATTTTACAAAATTTTAGGAGGGCTTTTATTTTGACACAATTAAAATACAAAAATTTGGGATGGAGCAAAAGACTCTTGAACCATCTCCTAAGATGCAAAATTTCTAATTTATATTGGACCTTAATAAGTCAATAAGAAGGAGGAAAACAGTGACAAAAAACAAATTATAAACAAGTATCAGTAGTTGCTCTAAAGGTAAATAGAATAAATGGCATAATTTAGAGACAAGATTTTCTGAATACTTAAAAACAATTCTCTAGTATGTACAAAAACATACCTAAAATATAAAGATACAAAAAGGTTTAAAATAAAGTATGGCAAATACATACCATGCAATTTAGAACAAGCTATCCTCAAAAATATGTTAGAGCAGTACTGCTTACAAAGCCCATTTTGAGGGAAGAAATGTGGCCTGGAGATAAAGATAAGTGTTTCATAATTAAAAGAATCTACCCACTAGAAAATTCTCCATCTCCATTCTAGGAAACTACAGGAAATGATAAAGATTATAGATTTGTAGGTACAAATTTAAGCAACTTCAATATGATGAGCAAAAATTAACAGAAAATAAACAGCAGCAGGAAAAAAAAACCAACCATGATGAGATAATTGAGTAGCTCTCTATTTATACCTAAAAAATCAATTCCCAAATCAGTGAGGTATAAAATGTTCAAGTAACACAACAAAGTCACCTAATTGTCATACAGAGATTATCACTTACAAACAAAAAATAGTAGGTAATGCATGATTTTAAAGCATTTGACAAACATACCTAAACAAATAGGATTGACCACTAGGCAAGGTTCAACACAACTCAAAAGACTAAAACTATGAAATATAATTGCTCTAACCAGAGGAGAATTAAACTAGAAATCAGTAATAAAGATAGTGAGAAACTCCCAAATTGTTTGGTAATTAAGCCTCATTCTTCTAAATTACTAGGTAAAATGAGAAATGCCAGCACAAAATAAAAAATATTTCAAATTGACTGAATGATAACAAAAAACCAAACATACAAACTGTAGAATGAGGATGAATTGAAGTCTTAAGTACAGTGAAATAACCTACTTATACTTCAAAAGAAGGCTAAAAAATCAGTAATGTTAAAACATTTTAAGAATTCTATAAAGCATAGCAAACTAAGGGTCTCCAAAGAAGAAAAGAAGGAACAGTAAGGATAGGCGGAAATGAACTAGAAAAACAATCCACTATGGAATCAGTGCCAACAAGTCTTTCAATTGAATCTCCCATGAAAGTGATCAGGAAAGATACTTGACAAAGGACTCATATCCATAAACATGTAAGAATTCTAGTAAATATGTTCTAAAAAACCATAAGATCCTATTTAGCAGTAGATAAAACATGTTGAAAATTACTTCACAAAGAAGGCAAATGAAAAGGTGCCCCATTTCACTATTGAGAGAAGTAAGCAAAATCACAATAACTTTCACAAAACCACCAGAATAAATTTTTACAATGAAACAAATGACCAATACTAACTCCTAACTGTATCAAATGCTGGCATGAATGTTGAATTATGTTATATTTTAGGTGATAATGAAAATTGGTATAATTACTATGGAAACCCAGCCTGCAGTGTTTACTAAACACTAGAGAGGGCATAACACTTGACTTACAAATTTACTTCTGAGCCTACACTGCAAACAAGTCCACACACCAAAACATATGTGCTGGAGTACTTTCTCCAAAATTATTTATAATAGCCTCACACTGCAAATCACATAAACAGTCATCAGCAGTAGAATGGATTTTTCAAATTGAGGCATATTTATAGAAGGGGAGTCTGAACAGCAATAAAATGAATGAACTGCTACCAGAGTAAACAATATACATGACTCTAGAAATAATATGTTGAATAAGAGAAAAACAAAAAAGTACCTTCTGAGTGGTTCTATTTATACAGAGTTTAAGAAGAGCCTAAAGTAATCTATGATGCTAGAAACTAAGATATGACCTACCACTGGGAGGGACCACGAGGCAGACTCCTGTACTTGAATGACTACCTGTGATTGAAATCATCCCATTTATGGTGTGATAAGACCTATGGGAGTTTTATTGTAAGTACTTATTTACATCTCTGTCTCAGCTATCCATGTTCTACTTTTTGATCTTCATGATATTATATGAAAGAATTCACTCTGTGATCATTTATCAAATTGTACATGTATGGTTTGTGCATTTTCTCTGTATGGCCTGTCTCAATATAAATGTTATAAAAACAAACAAAAATTCAGGCATCCCTAGTTTTGCACAGTCGTGCAGGAAGAAATTTTTACAGAAAAATATAATAGTTCCAGATGAAACTGTACAATCAATAATTACATTGCTCTGCAACTTTTCAAGATGTTTTGCCACAGTCTTACTGTTTGTCAGGTAAATTTTAAAACAGCAATATTAACATTTATTTACTAGGTTGGAGTTTGAAATATTAGAGAAGATTAAGTGTTTAAAAAAGTATTAATGAATGGTCTAAGTATGGTTGACACAATTTTATCTACAACTTGAAGCAGAGAGCAGATGTCTTTGATAGGGCTTGTTGAATAATCATACTATTTTTGTTTGGATCCATTTCTAAATATCTTATCAAATATCCTTGAGAAGACCTTTCCTGGGAAATTTTGTTTTGCATTAGCTTTTTGTCCTCTTTACTTTCCTTAGCATGTCTGCAGGTATTTTGAATCCTATCCCCTTTCCTTATTTAGGAAACTGCAATAATTTGCCTTCACATCGTGCCTTTGTTGCATATGCCTTATTTAGAGTCAACTGTCTCGTGGTCAGACAATTCTTTTGTGACATTGTTTGCATTTATTCTAAATTTCACTTCCAGCATTACTGTTTTTACATTATTTGCTGCTCTTTCAAATAGATTGTAAGTTGCCAGCCCTACGTGACAGCTTTTCTGCTGTTGGCATGCAATAGGACACCCACAATTCAAAGGTGTAGACCGGTTCAATTTCACTCATAGCTTTAAGGATTCCGGTGCATGGATCTGCTGGTTTCAAGACAGAAACATCACAGCAGAAGAACCAGCGGTGCTTCATTCTTGGCTGAAAAGCAGAGAAAGGAAACGCTGCCAGAGAGAACAGGAAACGAACCTAACGTCGTGCCTCCGTAACCCGCCGAGACAAATCCAGGGGAGTGTGCTTTACTGCCTGCTGGGCATTTCTTAATCCAGTGAAGTTGCCATATCAGGATTAAGTCATATTGGGTCATCCTTTCTTGGAAATGTCTATGTTAGCCAGGTGCCAAGGTGTTTATCATGTGAAGAGCCGGAGGCAGCAAACCTACATGCTTTCCTATCTGGGCATGAACTGGATAGCATATGCTCAGAAACAAATGATTGACAGGCCTTGAAAAAGTGACATGATTGGTCACTGGTTATGTTGCAATTCATATAAAGGACTGAAAATCTAACAGTGAAGTTTGTACCTATGAAATTATTGGCAGCTACTATATTGTAGTGACTAAAATTTAAACCATATTGTGACGTAACATTATTTAAATAAACCTTGTTAACTAAAATTCAGGCACTTTGGAACAACGCAAAGCAATGGCTACCTATAATGGAAACCATGTCATTTCCTTGTGTGATAAGACCTGCTGGATTTTATTATATGTACTTACCTTTTATTATATGCACAAGACTGACAGAATTAAGCATGAAGACATTCTGCTGAATATGAAGCTACTGCTGCTGGGCGTGGCGGCGCACGCCTGTAATCCCACACTTGGGAGGCTGAGGCAGGAGGATTATTGCAAGATCGAGACCAGCCTTGGGCACAAAGTGAGCTCAAGGCTAGCTTGAACTGCATAGCGAGACCCTGTCTCAAAAAGACAAAAAACAAAACAAAACAAAACAAAAAACAACCCTGCAGCTTCAAAACACAAGCTCAGTTTATAAGACTCTGAAGCTACTAGCCACTCATATGCTTGATCCTACAATGTAATTTACTTAAATTTTCTAGGATCCCACCTCAGTCTGTTGGAGTTACTTTTCTAATGGGAAAATCACCAGAAGCAAGGGGAAGAATACTGGAAAGGTAATTCTAGCAATCTATGCTACACAATCTTTGCATAGGCTATTGCTCTTCCCTCTTCCTCAAATACTATTTCACCGGGCATCCTCAGTCCCTCTCAGCTAATCAGTGTCAATTTAAGAGTTCACCTGGCTGACACTGAGGTTTAGATCAAGAATTCTCTTCAATGGCCTTATACTAGCGTGCATTTTTTCTTCCTATTATTTATCACAGTTTTTGATAATTTTATATATATTATTGATGTGAAGAACTCATTCATATCTATCTCCCAAGAAATGCTCAGCTCCATAAATTCACATACAGTAGCACTCAAAAGATACAGTAGCTTCATAAAAGAGATTGGCTTGTGTTTTGGCTTGGTTTTGGCCAGAGGAATGTGATAAAAGAGAAATTGTTCTTTGCTTTTCAAATTTGTTTTCTGATCATTGCCATTTAGCAAAAGAAAGTAGAGCTGGTGTCTGAAAAGGCTTTCTCGTTACTTCTTTTCTGTCTTTTGTTTCATGACCTCATTTCTTCATCTCTTCTCAGGAGAACATATTGTATAAGGTCAGCAAGAGGAATCTGGAGCCCAAGTTCAGTGTTTTCCCTTGCCAAGAAACCACTTGCGCTCAGGGGCACACACCTGCTCCCTCCTTCTCTGCCAGCCCTGTGAGGTTAGGCAAATTAGCATTGCTCTTCTTTCCAGGCAGGTGGGATGAAAACCTCCAGCTTCTTATGCCTGTCTGTGTTTCCTTAAAATAGCAAGCATTCAAGGAAGGTGGTGGGTTTATTGGTTCACTAGTGGGTTTATAGCTGGGTGTAATGTTGGGAGGTGAAGCTGGTAGGAACAGGTGGGTCACTGTGGGTCTGGCCTGGGAGGACACGGATGTATCCCTCCAACTCTGCTTCCTGCGTGCCCCCCATTAACTGTTTCTCCTCTGTGATGCCCCTCTGTCATGTTGCCCTGCCATGGAGCCAGCCAACTATGGACTGAAACCTGTACAAACTGAGCTAAAATAAACATCTTTTTTTCTAACTTGTGAGCTTCAGGTATTTTGTCACAGCAATGAGAAAGTAACTAAGACACTCATCATTCAACATCAAGCCACCATCTGTCTTTGCTTTTGTCACCTAAGTGTTACACCAGCATCACCATGGACTTTTCCAGCTGTTCTCCCTAGAGTTGAAATCCGATGTGTAAATGGTAGATCTGATCATTTTGGCTCCTTTCCATCCCTACACATTTATCCAAAGACCTACAAGTTTCGGCATTTCCTCCCCTTAGGACAACAGAAATTCATACCATGCAACCCTGTATGTTTTTATACTGTCTACTTTTTCTGCCCTTTACATATGCTCCTTTTCTCTTATTCTCTGTGCCCTAAGCACTTTAGTTTCCAGAGCAGTGATTCTACCTGTCTCAGAACCTTGGCAACGTGACACCTTTGTGAAGAATGCTGTTCTCAATTCTTAAACTCTTTAATTCCTCCTTCACTTTTAATTATCATCTCTACTACTGCTAATAAATAGAGTTGGGATTTGGATCCATGTCTGTTTGTCTCTAAAGCTGGTCCCACTGTAGTTTATTTTCTCTCAGAAGAGAAATGGGACATGGTAGGGAAAATGCTTGGGCCACAAGGTAGCTCAAAACGTAGGAAATTATTCTAGTATGGGCTTTACCTACCATCGACCTTTAATTTCTTCTAAAAGGAGCAGATGCTACCTTATCCATTTCTTTCAGTCTCCTTTGGTTAAGACTTCCACTCAGGACTTTATATGCCAGAAGAACTGAAATTTAAAGTACAGAACATCAGCATGGGTGTCTAGTAAAATGTTTCTGGGTAGCTGCGCTGCTCCTGACCAGCCGCATGAACATATTCAAGTGACATAACCTTGCCCAGCGTGTTGGCTTGGGTCCTCCAAAAATCAAACATTAAAACAGGCTCACCTGTCAGAGATTTATGGGAGTAATGTCTGTGAAGCTTACATGAGTAGACAGAGCCTTTCAGACTATAGCGCTGGTGTGCAAAGGGGCAGGGGGGTGGAAGCAGGATTGCAGTTGGATTCGATGAAAGGTTAAACTGGACTGATAGGGAGACATGGCGCCAAGTCACATGGCCCAGAGGAACACATCCTGACTGGTGTTATTGCTGGCTTAGTCACTGGATCCGAGAACCCTGGGAGACATGGACTTGGCCACAAGCATGGTGATGGGTCATCTGTGGTCTCTCAATGGGAGAGGAAAATTGCCCATTACCATGCTCATTTCACACAAGTACAGTGCACCCGGATATTCTTGGGGTGACTTTTAGCTCTCAAACGTGAGACTCAACACTGACTTCTGTATCATCTTGTTTATCTAACCTCTTCTGATTTCAAAGTATGTTTTTCTGGTAGTAACCAGGGAAAACAGAATAAATAATATAGACAAAAGGAACATTTCAAAAAACTTGAGAACTAATTCCAGCTTTTTTTCTTTCCTTGATTAAACTTCTAGTAGCTTGGTAAAGATTTTATGTCTCCTACATTTTTGAACCTCCAGAAACAACACAATGAATACCATGCAACGGATGCTAACTCATTTTTCTTAGGTATAGTTCTTGAGATGAATGTAGTTATCCGTTCAAATCTTAGCTTTCCTTCTTGGGAAGGAGTGCCATGTAGATGGACATTTTCTCTTGTTTAGGCAACTGGGACTCACAACTCCTCTTTTGGAACATACTTAACTCCCATACTTCTGAATCACTCACCCAAACATATGTAGCATGATTTGCCCCTTACAATATCTTTTGTAGCTCTTAGCATGTCCCAGCTTTTTTCTAGAACAAGAGTCTTTGTTCATCTCATATATGTTCCCTGTTCTCAAGAAATTCACAGTCCAGGGGGAAGGTAAGACATGAATCCATCACCAGTGTGAGATACATCATAATCACCATCATGAACAGCAGCAGTTATTGCCAGATATAGTTCTAAGTGCCTTGCACAGCTGGGGGGCAGAGGAAAGGGAGATTGATGGGCTCTTAGGCACTGGACAACCTCTGTCTCAGCTGAGTGAGGCAGTTACCATTCTTCTGCCTTGGATTCTGCAGAGGAGATGCAATTTTAACAAAGAGAATCTTCCTTTTGGGGTGAAGAGAAGCAAGACATTAAAATTTAAATATAGAATATTTCTATACCATAGTAATAGGAAGAACTCAAAATATTTAAATGCAGTAGAGTCAAAATAAACACATATACTGAGCAAATCTAGCCTTTGGATATATCAAGACCTTTGGAATAAACAACACCATTTAATTAGAATTTAGTGCTAAGTATATAGACTTGAATTATTGGAGAAGTAAGGAAAAAGAATCAGTGATTCTGTCAAAGAAAAACTGATAGAAAAGATATTAAGTGGTCTTCGAGAAATATACAACATTTAGACAAGCAGAAGGAAAAGGGTGTATTTTAGACAAGAAGAAGAATGGGTGAGATGAAGCCCTAATTCTTAGGTATGCGAAAGAGATTTTCTAGTAATGAAAGAAATTGAACTAGACATATCACGTTAGAAAAAAATTGAGGACATTGCCATTGCGACCTGTAGTGTATCATTTTTGAAACTGGTGATCTAGAAAGCGCCTATGGCACATGGACCATCCAGGTTCTAAAGAACAAGGAATACAAACCTGAAGCAGGTGGAGGTATTAAATAGAGAACAGATGTTGTGCCACAGCAGCAGAGGAGCAAATTTTTGAAAGCAAAGGCTCCTCTAATCCAGATGCTCCCCCAATACTTGTTAAACAGAGTTAAACCCAGGAGCAGCATTGCACAGATGATCAATTGTCCTGTAGAATTGTTTAATGACCTCTTTCAAGTTTGCCAAGCAAGTGTTCAGCAGCAACAGCAATGGAGACAGAGACAGAGACAGAGACAAAGAAGAACAGAGACAGGCAGAGATGGAGAGACAGAGAAGAGAGGGCAAGAGTAAGGGCAAGAGCAAGGGTGAGCGCGCGCGAGAGAGAGGTGAAGATGTGTGAGAACAGACTCTAAACATGAAGGTACATTTGCATCTGTCCTCAGAGGTGGGAGGGGTTATGGAAATAAAAAATATAATGGCAAAAGTAGAACAAGTTAATGAGAAGCTTTTACTGATGTTCTACTCAGAACTGAAGGTGGTGCACAATAGGATGGTTTTGCTTTTTAATTCATTACTACCATTTGGATCCTGAATGTCCCCCAAAGGCACATGTGTTAGGGCGTGGTCCCCTGAGTGCTGCTGTTGGGAGGTGGTAGGAGCTTTAAGGATAGGCCTGGCAGAAATCTTTAGGTCACTGAGGGCATCCCTCAAAGGAGATCGTGAGACCTCAGTCTCTTCTCCTTTCTTTCTGTTGTTTCCTGGTCATGGGCTGAGAAGTTTTGCTTTGCTAAGTGCTCCTGCCATAATGTACTTCTTCACTACAGGCTCAAAACAACACAGCCAACTGATCATGGACCAGACTCTATAAAAGTATGTACCAGACTTACCTTTTTTCTCTGTATAAGTTGATTGTTTCTGGTATTTTGATATAGTGCCAGAAAGCTTACTAACATAGACAAGAACCTGAAGCCATCTCCCAACTAATTCAAGGCATTCTGTGTGGGAAAGCAAGAGGAGAAAGGGAAGAAGGAAGAGGAGAAAATGAAGGAGGGAGAAAGAAAAGGAGACAAGGAAAGGAAGGAACGGTGGCACAGCAGAGCGGAGTGAGAGATGGTATGGGCAGAGAGGAGGAGAAGGAGGCAGGGGAGATGATTAGTGTCATTCCAGTGGTCATTCCCTTGAACGCGCACATGTTTGCATTCCCCCTTGCTTCTTAGGGTGTCAATGTTTTGCCTTAAATGTGGTTTTAGTCAATGGCGACTAAAGCAACAAATGAATTTATTTTGTGTCCACATGAAGAATAGACATCTGTTCCAGTTCGGTAGAATAAAGTGGTTATGTTGAACCTACTGAGAGTGTTATCTTGGTCTCCAAGGTGAGATTTTTCTGAGTTAATTTTGACACAGATGGTGCTTTCTCTTTATGTAAGGGCTTAGAATGCAATCCCTTTGTAGACTGAGCTCCACTCAGGAATAGCTTATCTTAGTTGAGCAAGCTATAGGAACCTCTCATTCTGATAAGCAATCAGCCCAAATGGCACCAAATACTTTTAAGAAATTGAGTCTCCAAGGAAATAAAGGTGTCTAAATAGAATCCACTGTTGGGGAAGAGAAAGGCTGAGGCCAGGTAACAGGTTTAAGAAAGATAACTCCAGCCCAGTTGAGAGGACCCAGCAGCAGTTCTCTAAGAGACTCAGAGATCAGAAGAGTTTTGCCAGATTGTGCAGTGCTGCTGACGAGAGGCAGAGACAAACTGCCAGTGAAGCAGCCCATCCATCATTTAGGGCAGTAACTGTCCACGCTGAGGACCTATGAGAGTCAGAGAAGCCACTTCTGGAGAGCAAAATGCACTCTTTGGGGGAAGGCAAAATATGAGATTTTGCTTTTCAAAGGGATTATGCATGTTGGTTAAAAATAACACACTTCGGTGGTTTGAATTGTTTGCTACACACCCACTGTCAGTTTAAGCAAAATTCATCTCTGTTCATTGTTCTGTCTGTGGAGTAGGAAGGCAGGAAGGCAGCCAGAGCCTCCCGGGAGGTAGATAGCATGGAACTTCTTCCATCTGCCAGTTAATCTGACCTTGGAAAGTCAGCAAACCCTGTCACGCACATGCAAGCAACTTTGGAGAAGCACAGAAAACATTTGCACAATCGGAAGACATGTTGTGTGTGGTTTTTAAGTCGTTCCTAACAACCGGGAGAGAAAGGCTTTATACACAGAGCTAAGTAAAGATAACAGGACAAGCCTACAAGTGACAAAGATGGAAAATGTCACATTTTAAGGCTTGGGATGTCATACTGAATTTTTGAAAAAGGTAAAAATATTGTAGAGTTTATAGTTTTAGTTTTATTTATGTATTTATTTAAGAGTAGGAAGAATGTATTGAGAGAAAATAACTTCTGTCTTAGAGGGACAGAAGAGCACCTGGAAAGTGGGTTGTCCAACAACCACACTTCTCAAGGTGTTTGAGAAAAGCCACAAGGTGAGGCAGGCTTAAGGTGGGGCAGAGGTATAACAAATCAATAAGATTACAAGTACAGTTGCTTAGGTAATACTGATCCAGTGGCAAATCATAGAATGGATGTGAGGTGGGACAAAACTATGATCAACCAATAAGATTACAACTATAGTTCCTAGGGTAATACGATTAAATGGGGATCCAATGGGGAAACAAGTCACATAACAAGTGCTCCTGGGATAGACAAGAACTTTCCTAGAACGGGGTGGGGGTGGGGGTGGGGTTAAGGTTTGCTTTTCCATCCTAAAGTGATTGATGACTACTTAGCATATCAATCATTGCTGTTCATTCCTAGGGGAAGTATATGAATGAGTAGCTCTTCTTTTTCTTGAAGCCTGGCCTTCAGTGAATGTGTCTCCAGCCACAGTTATCTTCTGCATGGACCTCTGAAAGGCTCAGCCCTGTCTGACTTCCTACAATATTTCTACTTAGCTATCTATAATATTGCCCTCTGAAGAAATACCCCTAACTGCCATGGGGGGGGGGCAAGGGTCAAAGACCAATCTGGCTACTCCCAGTTGAAAAGAGTCTTAGTTATAGTTTTATTAATGACAATAAAATGTGGTACAAACCAAAGTGATTGCTAATTAATATGATTCCTCACCACAAGCATATCTGAAGTCATAAGCTACCCAGTGGAAGTTGGACTACTTTGGCCTGCATCTTTCTTTAGCATAAGTCTCAACATTGCCTTCTACTAAAACAGGAAATGGAAGTGCATTATTTGTTCTTAATTATTCTGATGCAATATGTGAGTCAGGCTACTCATGAAGAAAAATGAGTTCATTAAGTTCACGGTTTTGGAGGCTCAAGGACATTGGGCTCAACTCCAGTGAGAACCTCATGGAAGATTAGAAGGGTAGGGTGTGTGGGACAAGGAGGAATCACATTGCCAAGTAGGAAGCCAGAGAACTGGGTGGAGTCAAGCTTGCTTTTTTTATAACAATACTTTTTCAAGAATTACCAAGGAGTTTCATAAGAAATAATTTAGTTCCTTCTAAAGGCAGGGCTGTCAATGAACTCAGCACCTCCCCTGGCTCACCTCTGAAGGGTTCTGCCACCTGCCAATACCTCCACCTAGGGAATCCAATGTATGAATTATTAGTGGAAAAACCCACACCTAGACCACAGAAGGGACTGAACTGATTATTTCTAACATGATATGCTGACTGCTTGCTTATGGTTCAGAGCACCCAACTCAGCTTGTCTCTAGTCTCAGAGGAGATAAGCAAGTGGAGAATTATGCAGCAAAGGCTTAAGAGTTTGCAAAACAACCTGAGTGTCAGCCCCTGGACAGGTTAAGGCAGCATCTGGTGATCAAATGTCACAAACTTCCCTTGTCATATAATGACAAATTGGGGTCTTTATTTAGACAAAGGTTAGTCTCTCTGATCATTTCTACTGCTAGCATCTGGACAGCAGAGAAGATGCAGTGAGAGACACTGTAGATCAAGATTCCTTGAACTCTTAAAAGGTGACAGATATTGCCCATGAATGCTAATATACTAAGAGAACAGCCACCAAGTTTGATGGGAAAGTGTTTGTAATAAGTAAAACTGAGTTGTGAAAACGTAGAAAACCTCTTCAATTACTGTACACTAGAAGTTATGGACAACAGGGATAAATGAGTAAAACCATAGAGAAAACATTCATCTTTGATCTATTCTAAATTTACTCCTCTTTTAAATTCCAGCTTAAGTGCCACCTACTTAGTGAAGATCCTCCCCTTCTTCCTATTTCGAAACCATTTTCTCTGTCTTTCATCTTTTCCTGTGCTCAGACATTATGCTGCATGTACCTTTCCCTAAGAACTTTGAGAGATTCCACTTGCACTTAAGTCTATTAATTTTTATCCCATTCTTTCCTACTGAGATAAAAAAATGAATAACTTAAAAACATATTACATGGCTATATCTTAGCACAATAGTTGTGTTCAATATCCATTTTCTGAAGGATTTAATGAAAACATGTTTTATAAAGGAAACAGATGTACAACCCAAGCATCATTACCTCTCTTACAAATAAAGATACTGAACTACATTACCAGCTACCTAAATTTGATAAAATATATTCAGGTCTTATGTATATATTGATTTAAAAAAATTTTTATCAGTATAGCTCTTTGTGCTAACTAAAAGAACAGCTCTATTATTTAACCTTGATTAAAGAATGGGTTTTTCAGACATAATCACAGAAAATGTTCAGGATAAGTATGAGTACTCTCTCTTTGTTCTCTAGAACTTCATAACTGGGGATCCCACTGATGGTATTTCTTGTTATGGTTCTCAAGGAAAAATAATTTAAAATAGCTGCAGAGGAAAGCTGCTTAGATTCTCAGATGCCTGATTTCCCCCAGAGAGTGACATTCAGATGGATGTAAGGACTGAAAAGCAATTGTAAATACCTCCCATGAGAAACCAATGTTTCAGTGTTAAGGATTCAAACAGACAAATATGAATCCTTTCAGGCAGACTCACAGTTTTAACAATGTGTAGCTGTAATATAGAACTGTTTACCTAATTCTACTTCAGTTTATTGTAATTTTGCAGCCCATATACTTTACTGGGCCCTTCATCTCAAAAGGAACTCTTGCTGCTAAAGTTTAGAAATATGCTTGTTTTTAAGAGAAATTTTAAAGAAGGGCTTCTTAGCATAGTTATGTATATTAATTCCATCCTTTGTTGATCTTTAACATTTTTCCAGCCCAGAAAGATTTTGTGTCTCTATTTTAATGTAAAATTATTCTATTACTGTTCCTTATCTTTGTTGTCATTCGTGTTCTAGAAAAACACCCATCATTCTTCTGAGAACGGAATTCTGCCTTTCTATAGGAAATTGATTCTGTCCGTCGGTGTGAGGCTCCACCCTCACTGGCTTGTGGAATGAAAGCTATGCTTTCACCAGGTGAGACCTGGACCCAGTCGATCAGGCCATTCTGTCCCAGCTGGTTATAGAAAAGGCCAAGAGACCTAAGCAGTTGTCAACTGTGAGCTTCTTTGAGATTTGCTCTGTGTGCACTGGGAGAAAGAGACTGTTTCTTCCTTAAAAATCATCACCAGCCACGATAATGTTGACATGGGACGATGAAATGTGATCCTCTGTCACCCAAGAGATAAGCATAACATGCCACAGAGCAAGGTCAATGTATAGAAGTGAGCAGCACTGAGGAACAGAGCCTGTCACACATGCCTAACATCATATTGCCTCCCTACTATAAGAACCTGAAAGAGTAAATAAAATCTGAACGGTATGATAGATATTGTGAAAGGGAAAGAAAGAAACTGTTCAAATAGGGAAGGAGCAACTGGGATGAAGGCGGGAAGAGCAAAAAGAAAGAAGAGGAAAAGTATGTATATATATATGCACAAGATAGCTAAGACAATTGTACTACTAATTTCTATTGGTTTATTGAAAGGAACAGTTAATGTGTAATTGTTTAATCAGGTCTTTACATTTTCAAGTGGGCTACAGTTCTACTTAAAACTGTAGTTTGTAGTCATCTAAATCTACAATCTTTTGTTCCTAAATGAATCTAACTTTAGATTCTGTGACATAAGACACAGTAAGACCCATTGAACAATACAATTTTATGTTGTGAAAACTATCCAATAGTGAGACTCAATTCTCCACGTGGATCCTCATCTTTCCCTTTTTGTCATTCTACTCTTTGTATTTGAAAATCTTCCTCTTCCATTTAATTTAACAGTCCAGTGAAGTCTCAATTCTTCCATGAGCTTCTCTCTTCCATTTCTTGCAGAACCTCTTCTTTTTCCTCATAGAACATACAATACATATAACAGTTTCTCAAACTAGAATTCAAGAATCTCCAGGATCCTCAAGTTATCCAGAGGTTGTTCTAATCATTGTTAATTATTTTTTGAGGAATGACTTTGGGCCAGACACAACAAATACTAAGAACAGGACAATAACAAGTGAAATAAGGTGTTTGATATAGCACATATTTTAGTAAGCCTATGTGATGCATAATAAACAAATATCTAGGTATAGGAATAAAATTTCAGGTAGTGATAAATGCTCTGAAAGAGATTAGGGCTGCATTATAATGACTGTGTACAGGGATACCCAGTGCTTGAACATATTTAAGTAGACTTACAGAGAAAATAAAATGAAACAACACTTGAAACAAGTGTGTTCTTATTGTCCTTTAATAGGACTTGCCAAAATTCCAAGCTTTAAAGTACCTTTATGATCCAGCAATTCTATTCCTAATTATGTACCCAAGAGAAATGAAAACATATAAATATAAGAAAATAGGTACATAAACATTCTCACAAGCATTATTTATAATATCATGCCAGACATACCCTAAAATATAATATCCTAAAAGTGGAAACCATCTAAAAATCTACAAACCAACAAATGGATAAACCAAATTTGGTATTACTTGACAGTGAAGTCTATCACAATATGGAACCCCAAAATATGCCACTATAGCGTAAGGATTATTTAGAGCTAAGGGTGCCTGAAAAACAGCAGATCCAAGAAAGGCATTCTAATCTCACTCGTGCTTTCTTCAAATAGAAGACAGAAATTCACATGTGAAAGATGCCTTAGACCAGGAGAAAGAAAACATTCTTTAGCAGAGACACATATCTGTGAGAATTCTGTATAAGCAGACATTGCCAAAATAACTCTACCTTCCCTTAACTTCCCCACATTTTAACTACTTTTCCACAACTACCCCTCCGTGTTCGACTTAATACATAGACATTTATGATTTTAAAAATTATAATTGTTCATGCAGTATTAATGATACAAAATAATGGGTTTTACTGTAACATTATCATACAAGCATATAAAGTGCTTTGGCCATACCCATCCTCCCAGAGTCAGGCAGGATAAGAGAGGACATTTACCAGTTCTTTGAATCTTTATTTCCTCATATGGGCTCCTGTGCCATATAAAATCATATACATTTGTATACTTTTCTCCTATTTACCTGTATCACATCAGTTTAATTCTCAGGCCTGGCCTCAAGCTCTAAGACATAAAATTTTTCCATCCCTGTAAGAGTAAAAAGCAATGAAGTGCTCAGATATGGCAAAGCACATAAGGTTCTATGATGAACCTTAGAAATATGACACTAAGTAAAAGAAGCCAGTCATGAAAGGTCACTGTTATAGGATTCCATCTCCATGAAATGTTTAGAACAGACAAAGCCATAGACATAGAAAGTAGATTAGCATCATCTAGGGTAGGAAAGGTGTGGGGTTTCTTTTAGAAGTGATTAAAATATCCTGGAATTAGACAGTGTTAATGGTTGCATAAATCTGTAAGTCCAGGAGAAATCACATATTTCTAAATTATAAGTGGGTTAATTATATAGTATGTGAATTGTATCTCAATAAAAATATAAGGTCACATTGTGATGTATTTGGGACTATTTTAAGGGACACACCTCAACCCCTGACAGGGTCAAATTTCTATTTCTGTTAAAAATTCTCTCCCAGCAAGGCCACAATTATGTAAGTCTTGACAGTTCCCCGGCTACAGCATTTCAGCCATGCCTCCGGTAGTCACTATCTAAAGTAATTATTAAATCTCCAAAGTTGAGCAGAAAGAGCCTCACTCCAGTGACCAGGCTCTAACTCAGCCTGTTCGCTAGGACTTTCTTATTTTGCAGTCCACTACTTCGCTCTATCACTAGACGAATTCATTTGGCTTAGCCTTATTCATATGTCCACTGATCTCTTAGTGTCAAATAAAAGCACAAGCCACATGCGGCATTAAAAGCTCAAAGTATTAGAGACTCCCAGATCACTAGGAGGTAAACCAGTCTAAAAGAATAAAAATCCTGGAGAAATAAATAGACATACATGAAATTTGAACAGGACTGAATCTCTTTGTGTGTATCCATATACTTTAATCACATGCAGGACTAGTTAAAAATACTTCTGGAAATGAACACTTTAAAAAAATTGAGCAAGAGATTTTAATTGGTCTTCTATTTATTTTAGCTGATGAGTGTTCCTAAAATCATGAAAACAGAGGACAAGTTTCTTTCCTATAATCAGAGAAATGCTTATTTTTAAATCTGGAATTCTTTATTTGTTTAGTGAATAGTGCTTGCAGTGCTAGGAACTCTGGTTTAGAAGTAAAAACACATGGATTCTGTTCCTAGATCTGTCCCAAATTAAGTATGATATATAGACATGCCCTGGAACTGCTCAGAACCTGTTTCAAGATTAAATTTGTTCAAATTGAAAAAGGAATATAATACCACATGTATATTTCACAGGATTGGTGAGAAGAGCCAGTTGACTCCATCCTAAAGAAACTGCAATTGGGGAGAATGTTCCATAGACCTTTAAGTGATCACTAGTTCTATCTGGAATAATCTTGACATGTGCCTGGCACAGAATAGGTGCTATATAAATGTTTGTTGAATAGATGTAAAAGTTATGATACATTATCAGAAAAAATATTATTATACATTCTTTGATGCAATGTTAAATTTTAAGAGCAAAGCTTTTGATTAAAAATACATTACTGGGGCAGGGTGTTTAACTCAGTGGAAGAGTGCAGCTTAGCACATGGAAGGACATGGACTCCATTCCCAGCACCGGAGAACAGAAAATAAACACAGAGAAAACAAAACAAAATTGATACAGTACTTACACCTAATGAAGGGTTCATCCCTAGCACATGCGGAGAACTTCTAAAACTCAGCCATAATGAAAAATCTCCTGGAGGAATGCATTTACAGCTCCGGTGACTATAGCTCACAATAATTTATTGTATATTTTATAAATAAGTGGAGAAGAATTCAAAGTTGCCCAGCACAAAGAAATGACAAATGCTTACAGTGATGGAAATGCGAATTAACCTGATTTACTCTTTGTGTACTATACACACATGCTGAATTACTGAATTATATTATACACAAATGGGAAGATATAGGTAAGAAGAATCAGTATTATAAAAACGTCCATATTATCCAAAACAAGTTATTGACTCATTATAATTCTTGTCAAGATATTGGCAACATTCTTTAGAGACCCAGAAAAATAATCCTGTAATGTGTATGAGACTACAAAATTCAAACCAAGCCAAACTGAACCAAGACAAACAAAAAATCTTGACAAAGGCAACAATAACAACAAAATAACCCTAAACAGCCAAAGCGATTTTGAGAAAAAAAAAATGAAAAAATGAAAGCATTACATTTCCAACCTCAAAATGTATTTTAAAGCTGTACTAATCAAAACAGCCTGATTCTGAAATTAAAAACAGTCATAAACAGTTATACAAAATAACGGAACAGAATACTAGAGTGCCTAGAACTAAACCCACAGATCTGTAGTCAGCTGAGTTTCCATAAAGATGATAAGGACATTTACTGGAGAAAGGGCAGGTTTTTTTCAAATAAAAGGTTCTGGGAAAACAATATCCACAAACAGAAGAATGAAACTATACTCCTTTCTCTCATCAGTCACAAAACTTAATTCAAAATGGATTAAAGACTTAAATGTAAATTCTGAAACTAGAAAGAAATGTAAGAGAAACACTTCAGGATATTGGAATAGGTGATAATTTTTTGACAAAATCTTTAAAATACAGGAATCAAGAGTAAAAACAGACAAATGTGATTATATCAAATTTTAAAGCTTCTACACAACAAAGGAAACAAACTAGAGAGACAATATTCATCTGTGGAATCTAAAACGTTGGTTTCATAAAAGTTGAGAGTAAGGTGGTATTTATCAAAAGCTGGGGAAAATATGAAGGACAAAAAGATGAAAAAAGATTAACCAAAGGGCACTAAATTACAATCAAGTAGGAGCAAGGAGTTTTTCTGTACTATTTCACAGTAAGGTGACAATGCAAAACAATAATACTATATATATATATATATATATAATTTTTTTCTGTAGTGGGATTAAACCTGATGCCTCAGATATGCTAAGTAATGTAATATGTATTTCAGACAGCTAGAAGAAAGGAATTAAATATTTTTACCTTAAACATGATAAATATTTGAGGAGATAGATAGGCTTAACCTAATTTAAACATTACACAATGTGTATATCTATTGAAATTTTGTTTATCATTTAAAAATTAATTTAGGAGTTACAGTGTAGTTCAGTGGTAGAGTGTTTGCCTAGTGTAGGTAAGGCTCTGGATTCAATTCCAAGCACAGCAAGGAATAAAAAAGATTTTAAAAATAAATATAAATTCTAAGGAATAGACAAAAATGAAGATGTTATCTCTCACTCATTCAGATCCCTAATGCAAAAACAATCAGCAAATGAGAAAAAATTATTTTTCATCTTCCCCATAAAGAAGATGAAGAGAGGGGGCTGGAGGTACAGCTCAGTGGGCTAAGTGCTTGCCGCTGAGCACTAGGGCCCTGAGTTCGATCCCCGGTCCCGGAAAAAAAAAAAAAAAAAAAAAAAAAAAAGAAGATGAAGAGAAATAGGAATCCATGTGAACTGTTAGTGGTAATGTAAACTGGTGAAACCACTGTGGAAAATAGCAATTCCTCCAAAAGGTAAAAGAATTATCATATTATTCAGAAGTTCTACTTTTTGATGTATATTAAAAACATTGAAATCAGAGTCTAGAAAAGATATTTGTATGTCCATGTTCATGGCAGTATTACTCATAAAAGCTAAAACATCGAAGCAACTTAAGTATCCACTGATGAATGGATAAGCACAATACAAGTATATTATACATATCATGAGCTCACAAAGCAAGAAAATTAGATATGTGCTACAGTGTGAAAGAACCTTAAGGGTCTTGTGCTAAGTTAGATAAATCAGTCACAAAAGGCAGTTATTATATGGTACCATTTGTATAAGGTATTTAAAGTATTCAAACATCATTATAGGAGAAGGAATGTTGATTTCCAGGGGCTAGGAAGAGGAAGGAACAGGGAGTTATTTAAACTGTATAAGGTGAAAAGATGTGCATGATAGTGATTTACGAAAATGTAAATTTACTTAATGCCACAGAACTGTACATTTGCCAACATTGATAAATCTGATAGTACAAAAATAACTGGAAAAACTATAGTGCTTGTCTTGGTTACTTTTTCTCATTGCTGAGACAAAATATATGATGCTCAAAATTAGGGAAGGAAAGGTTTATTTAGCTCATAGTTTGTGGAGGTTCCAGTCTATAATCAGTTGGCTCCAAGGCAGAGCAGCACATGGCAGAGGGCAACAGTGTGTGATGGCAGAATATAACAAAAGCAGCAAGACCGAAAGGGAGGAGTGGCAGGGGGAGCAAGCCTCTTTCCCTTCCAGGATGGGTGTAGCACTCACACAGATAATCCCAGCATTGGACCACGGACCAATCAAAAAATCTAGAAGCCCTCCCCATGACTGCATGAGGCTTCTGGAGGACATCCAGACACAAACCAAGAGAGTGCTACCTCTAAAATTTCCTGCACATTCATAATCATTTGAGAATAAGTGGTTCAAATCAACAACAAAACATATAGTGGTTCCAGCAAATCAAGGTATTCCCATGGAATGTATCCATAAAGAGAATGTCAACTGTGATGCTCAGTAAGCTTAGAAAACTGTGAGGATTAGTAATTTTAAATAAAGCTGACTGCCTCAACAAGACAGGTCCAAAGCATCTCAAAGTGTTGGAAAAATGAAAAAAAAAAATAAAATTTTCAATAGATTAACCCAGATGCATACAAACGTGTATGCATGAAAATAATTTATAGGAAGTATCTTTCTAAGAAGGTTTTTCCTGGCTTTGTGTTCAATAAACTTGCTCAATAAACTTATAGTTAGTACCCAGATTATTTTTAAATATTAAAACAATTTTAACCAGTTTCTTCATATGATCAATAAATTGGGTTATGATAGGATCCTACTTAGAAGGCAAAAGGTTATATTTATGTTTAGAGCATTTAGAGAAAAGTATTGCTAGCCCAATTATACTATACAGAACCTATTCAAGACAAAGTATGTAGAGAATATTCCTTTTATAAGAGTTAACTTTCTCTGACGGGTTTGTCTAAATCCCCCAAAATCTCCAAAAGTTGAAATTTATAACGTGGTATTGCTATGAATGCGTTTATCAAGAAGGCATTTATATGAAACTCTATGTTTTCAAATAAGTTCAGCAGTGTGGGAAATACTATGTAGGTAGCTTCCCCCTATTTAAAATCTTTTTCTGAATTTTATAAAATTTAAAGCATTTATATGAGAGAAAAATGCACAAAGCTCTTTCAGCAGCTCTAGATTATGGGTTGTGACAAGCAAAATTTGTAGACTGGTATTTACTTTTCTAGTGAACTGGTAACATCTTTCAAGCCATGAAGCATGAGAATTTATGTAATAAGAGGCTATAAAAAGTGACAAGTTACTGTCCATATTTCTATAATAACTGAACAAAGTTTGAATTAACTGAACAAATACTTATTAGTACTGATAACATATCTACCAATTAATGCAAGTTGTAAGTATTTGAGGTAAGTACTTAAAAAGCAATCATGCGAGGCCAGAGAGAAGATAATTAGAAGAAAAACGGACCGGAAAATTTTCCTGAAGAATAACAAGTAACCAGGTGGCACCCAAGAGAATTTAAAACATCTCCACATAAAAAATGCATATGCATGTTTCTAGCAGTTTTATTCCAAGTAACCAAGAAATTGAAAACAACCCAAATGTCCAAAATGAACAAAGTGTGGCATATCCATACAATGAAATATTATTCTGCTATGAGAGGAATGGAAGTTCTGATTCATGTTACAACATGAACTTACCTAGAAAAGGTCTGCTACGTGGAAGAAACTATACACAAAAGGATATGTATTATATGATTGTATTTCTATAAAAATCAACCTGGAAAAATATATAGAGAAAGAATAGATTGTATGTTTCCAGGGACTAAGGAATGATTGCTAGAGGGTATAGGATTTCTTTTTTGGTGTGAGAAAAAATTCTTAAATTACGTGAGGATGATAGTTACATACTTCTGTAAAGACACTAAAACTACTGAATTATAAACTTTATAACAGTGAATTTTATAGCATGTGAATTATATCACAGTTTTTAAAGACTACCAAGACAGAGGAATAAACAAACAGATAAACTCAAACAGCCTGATAAATAAGAGGATCTAGAGGAGCCTGATGTTGCTTAGCAGCGAAGCAAAGGGCTGTGGGAGCTGATGCTGGAAAGGAGAGGGAAATGAGAGCTGGCAGTGCCTCATGGGAGTCAGGCATGATAATCTTTTATCCACACTTCGTGGTCTCCCTTACTAGATTCATCTTGTCATCTATTTTTTTCTGAATTTATTTTTTATCTCTAGTGGCTGTAAACATTTTTGTTTATTCATCTTATAATAAAAATCCACTGGAATAAAAGCTTGAAATAACCTTATAAAGAGATTTTACTTGTAGCTGTTGATAGAACATACATCTTTTGTGTCTAGTTAAAGCTTTTTCTTTCTTCTTTTCTTCTATAACACTTACTTTAAATATTTACTGGTTTTTAGAATTGTATTTTATTTTTAATTAATATGTAGTATTTATACATATTCATGGGGTCAGCTGTGATATCTTAACACATTTATATTGATCATATCAGAGTAATTATAATTCTGGCATCTTTTGTTGTATTTTCTACTCAAATTGGACAAACGTTGTTTGCTATTTTTCCATGCAGCACTCTACCCTCAGTTAAGTCTTCCCCTTCTCTCTGAAACATAGCGTGCTTATTTTTCCCCTCCACATCTTTTCCATGCTCAATACAAGAATTACTTTCTCTCTGACCTGCTCTGAACTATAGGAAAGGGCATTACAGACCCCAGAGGGGGAAGCTCACTTGCTTAGCACAATACTTAGAGGACCAATTTTAATGAGACGAGGGTCTTAAATATAGTGTTGTTACATTAGGGACAAAAGAAGAGCTAAAACAGAAAAAAAATGCTTTAATGAAAAGCCAGCTTTCTCTAAAAAATAAAGTCATAGAAATTTGTCTTTTATATGTTTTTGAAAAAAATATATATACAGAAAGCAATGTCAGGATAGGTTACATCTTGATACAAATAATAAAGACAAAGATTAGACTTTTATATTTTCCTTCAGATTTTGGGAATAGTTATATTGTATTTCAAGGGCGTTTATTCCTTTGCCTTTTTTTTTTTTTACATTGTAAAACTTATATTTAGAAGTTGGCCCTCGAATTTACTGAAAATCACAGCCTTGACTTGTCCATTGACTGTTGCCTGAGATGATTTCTGTGACTTACCTTGTTCTTCAGATCCTGAAGTTAATATCTGTTTTCTTCAGGTTCATTCCAAAGCAGAAAGCTTCTGTCTGAGGGTGTTTATAGAACAGAATGTACACATCCATACAAACCTGTTTCAGAGATCCTTCTAAGTTCCAGAATCATTTCCAGATGCTGGCTGGTGACCCTGAAGTGTGTCTCCAGAGCCCTGGCTTCATGGATCTTCTATTCCATATCACCTCCAAATGTGTACTGATTTTCTTTTGCTTGCCAAGAACTGTGGCACTTACCAGAACAGGGCTTTCAGGGCTGGGGATATAGCTTAGTAGAATAAGCGCTTGCCTAGCAAGCACAGGGTCCTGAGTTCGATCCCCAGTACCGCAAAAAAAAAAAAAATAAAAAAAAAAATAATAATAATACCAGAACAGGGCTTTCAATAAGTTTTAGTTAATGGAGTTTCTCATGGCTTTGTGGAAAACATAAGTCAAACTAGAGTGAGGACAATTTGTCTCAAAGCTGAATCATGTAAGATCTCTAAAATAGCCAGTTGTTCATTCTGAGTCTCCCACTAAATATACATGAAAAGATTTTCTTATCCTCTATTAAATAAGTGTAACCACTTGGTGTCTGATATTCCATACCAAACCCTTGACAGAGAAAGAAATTTTATCCTCACAGTTAGTCCTACCAAGGTCAAAGTTCAATCTCCTGAGAGACAAAAAGGAGCAGATGGACTCAATCTGATCATGGACTGAGGCTCTGTGTAAGGGCTTTCAAATAGCCCAAATCTGAAACCTGGCAGTTTTCTCATCTGAAGTATGAAGTAATAACTAAACATTATATTTTTATCATGAGAAAGTCATTGGATTTTAAGAACATTTTTATCTTGAATCATTGACTCAGGAAGTTACTATGTTCCTTTCATGCAGCTTTTTCAATATTTCATGACTATAGTAAGTTGTCAAAACCAAGAAACTGACATTTGTGCCCAACTACAGCCTTCATTTGGAGTTCACCACTTTCTATGTGTACTTTGTGTTTGTTGATGGAAGCTCCATGAAATTTTATTATGTGTGTGTAATCTAATAACCGTCATCCTAATGAGGACAGGGAATTATTCTAACACCAGAGAGAATATCTCATGGTACCCCATAATAGTCATAACCTTGCTCCAACCTGAATGTCTGGCAACCATTAGTCTGATTGTTACTGTCATTATGATGCTGTAGTTTTGAGATTATTAATGGCCTTTTAAAAATATTTTTCAATGTCTTTCATAAATGAAAACAAGCTTCATTATTTACTCTTCAGATTCTTACACTAGGGAGAAAATATGATGCTTATGCATGTGAGACCGATTTATTTCACTTGTAAGTATGGACTCAAATCGCATCCATTTCCCTATAAATTCTCAAATTTATCCTTCTTTATAGCTGAGTAGCACTCCACTGTATGAAAATACCACATCTTTTTTATCCATTCCTCAGTTGATGGGCATTTGGGTTGTTTTGCTGTGATAAATTGTGCTGCTCTAAGTGTGGGTGCACATATATTGCTATGATATGGAGAAAGAAAGAAGGGGAAAGAAAAACATATATAAACACACACAAAATAGTTAAGATAGATACACTACTAACTGCTATCAGCTCATTGAAAGGATAGGTGTGTGCCTGTATTGCTCAATTGGTTTTTCATGCCTCTATCTTGTATTATAAGCAACTACGAAGATTACAATGCACAACGTACTGAACACTGGAACTCTCACACAATCTTGTTTTGAAATTTTATACGATTGTTTTTATTGCTTGTTTTTCTTTGCCTTAAAAAAAAGGAAACAAGCTTTATTAAATTCAGGTTGTTTTGCTTGTTTGTGGTGGAAGGATGATTTCTTACAATGAATACTATTTCCTGCCATAAAATCTCTCTGCTTTCTATTTCCTTCTCTTCTTTTCCATTTTTAAATCTGAAGATAACCCCACCCCACAGCTAAGCCATCCCACAGATTTCAGATTTTTTTATTACTTCGCTGCCCTGTCCTACCCCCAACCCCTGTACAGTAAGAAGGAAAAGATTAATGTGCATTTCTACCAGACCTCAGAGCTCAGTGTGCTCAACTTGTACAGAGAAAAAGAAGATGAAGAAAAGCAATCTAGAGAGTTCTGCTTCAGGTCCTTTTCTGGTCACAGCAGAACAAATAGAGATTTATTTCAGGCTTTGGGGATGTTGAAAAGCTCCTGAAAGTTAAGACTGATGATATATCGGAGACACTTGCACACATAGCCTGGTTCACACACTATTCCTAAGTCAATGTGACAGGCAATGTTTTAACGAGTAATTAAAACAACAACAAACTAAAATACGAATATACCTTACTGTGATACTCCAAGCATGGTTAGTGGAAGTTACTGTAATTTCCTGGAAATTCTTGGAGAAAATTCATAATGTTCTGAATTTGCTAGAAGAAGAAATAATGTCACAAAATGCTATGTCGTATCACCACATGAAGAAGCTTTCTGCAAAGAAATGAATGCCAAATAATACTGCTGCCCAAAGAGTACAGACTAAAAACATTTCCTCATTTTATTATTAAAATATCCTGGAAGGCTCTCTAGGAAAGGAACAGGCCAAACACACTGTTTGTTAGCCCTGTTCACTTAGATGAGAACAGATATGCTTCCATAATGTGAATAATTAAATTGTCAAGCACCAAAGAGTTGGGGAATATCAGGTCAAGGATTCTGCATATGAATTTGCAAACTTTTTTCAATCAAATATGTTCTACTTTGGCTCAATTGAGTTTAGGAAACCTGGGGAATAGGCTCCAGGCACTGTTGCTTTCTGGAAGTACAAAGGGAAGGGTAGGTTCCTGAACATGAAGGGAAGTCACCCTTTTGCCTGTAAAAGAACAGAGTACAAAGGGAGGGAGTAGACTTTGCCACCACAAGACATGTCCTCTGGAAGCTTGTATTCACCTTCTCATGGAAGTATAAGGTTCACTCTGCACCATCTGCTGTTGTAAGTGTTCTCTGAATATTTGCTGCCTGTTGTGCCACCGCCTTTTTCTGTCCCACCTCTTTTTCCATCCTGACGATGTCACCAGCAGTTTAGATTCATGTTCTCAGACTCATTTGGTCACTGTTAACCAAATCAAAGGGGGGCATCTATTTTGGGGAAGGAAGGAAGGAAGGAAGGAAGGAAGGAAGGAAGGAAGGAAGGAAGGAAGGAAGGAGGAAAGAAAGAGGAGAAAGAAAAAGAAAGAAAGAAAGAGAAAGAGAGAAAGAAAGAGGATTTGTTGTCTCTGAGGAGATGCAGGGGCCTATCTGCCTAAAGTCTGCATCTGACTAGGCACAGGTATGCAAGTCTTTTACCACAAGGAGCAGGGGTGGGGGAGAGTAGAGAGGGAACACATCTCCACAGTTGCTTTAACACTTCCAGCCATCTTCAGTTCATTCTCCATTTTCTTGTGGAAAGAATCTGCTTTCTAGTGGCAGTACAAGCATATTCTGTCTGTTCAGCTGAGCTGAGGAGAGGTGTGGGGAGCTGTTTCTGCCCTAGATCTGAAGGAAGTTTGGGGTGGTCTTTGTCCCCAAGGTAAACAAATCTAGCTTTTAAAGTTCCACTTTGTGGTGCTGGCTACAGTGACAGTATCTTCCATCTCCCTCTTTATCATCTGCTATAGTTTGGATCTGCTATGTCCCCAGAATCACCATGGGTTAAACTCCTGGTCTCCAGTTTAGAGATAGATGCAGCTCAGAAGCTGACTTCCCAATGTGGCTACCGCCTTGGCCACTTTGGGGTTCAGAACAGAAGAGACTCACAGAGTCAATAGGACATCCAGAAATCCAAATGTATTCCCCATAGTTTTTACCAGATGTCCAAAGCGCAGCAAAATAAAGTAGGTCAGCGCTTTTCTCAGCTTTGACTGTGCATTGGGGTGTGTTTCATTGCCTGTCTTCCAAATTACTTCTTTCCCCCTAATTATAGAAGCGTATATACTATAATTCCAAAATTGTGAAATCATACTAAAAAGCATGAAGAAAGGACAATGTCCCACTTCTCCACTAATCCGCCATCTTTGATGATGACAGGAAGCCTATCACAGTGTCTTGGGAACCTCTCCATATTCGTTTTTGCTATTCTCCATCACTTTCTGCCTCTTCAGGTAGTAGGCAGCCTCTACCAAATCTTACCTCCTCAACAAAACTCTCGGCACATTTTGAAGTTCATATCTGTATCATCCTTAAATCCATTTATTAACCTTAATATCATGACAGAAATGCTTGAATTTTGTCCAGTACATCCCTCTATTTTTTTTGTGGTGTTTAGCAGACTACTTAATGTGCAGAATTCATTAAGACATGAAGATTGACAGATTCAAGTAAATCCTCTTACTTTTAGAATACCTAGCAATGTCCTCTGCTCATAGGAGCTGTCATTTATAAGGTGCCAACTTTCTTAACTTGGGTTGGGTATAGTACCCAGCAGGTCCAACAGCAGCCCTTCCTGAGGGATGTTGTTGAACCTTTCGGGCAGGGTATTTCCATTGGAATGCTCCTAAAAGGCACAATGCAGTTTGGAGATGCTGGGGTGAAGTTTTGCCTCTGCTACAGTTAGGATGTTGACGTCCTCCAAAGGCCCATTGTTAAAGGTGTGGCCCAGAATGGTATTACTAGGCGATGCTATGGATCTGTGGGAGGAGGCACCTTGTCAGAGGTCCTTAGGTCATTTCAGGCTGGCCCCTAAAGGGGATGTAGCATCTCTGCCCCTTTGTCTTTGGTTTCTTGCCATGAGATGAGCAGTTTGCCCTGCCACATACTCTCCACCATTACACTCCAGCAAGGCCACCAGAGGCCCAAAGTAAAGCATCCACCTGACCCTGGACCGCAACCTCCAAACTGTGAAGCAAAAATAAAACTTTGCTCTTTGCAAATCAGTTATCTTAAATATTTCATTATAGTGACATTGGTGATATCCCTTCACAGGAAAGAGGCTCATCTGAAAATAAAACCAACACAGGGAAAACTACAACCAAGAGAAAAAGAGAATATATAAGACTTTGTTTGAACAGTCTTCCCTTAAAATTCATGGAACCTGGTTCCAGGGCCATCTCACTGCCTCCCCCAACCCATACCCACATCCTCAGAAGGTGAAGGGGCTTATATCAAATGTGAAGTTTTTGCACATAACCTAGGAATATCTTAATATGCAGTAAAATTAACTCTGTAGATCTCCTGTAATACCTAGTGCCATGTAAATGTTACATAAGAGGCAGTTATACTACGCTATTCAGAGAGGAATGATGAAAAAATCTATTCATGCTCAGTAAGACATGATTTACAGTCGTATCTACGTACTTTGTTGCTCTGAACTTATTGAACTTTGATATGAAAATTTTGTCTTGATCCTCACTGTTCGGTATTCAGTGTACAAGCTAGAATTTGTCAGTATTGATTGCCTTGTGACTCCATACACTTCAACAAAAACAAGGTGTTTGTGTGTCCTCGCTTTTGGTATTCATTGCACCCCCCAGAAACAATTAATGATGAATACCTAGGATATATGTGGAGCTAGGAGCTAATGCATATATTGAGGTACACTCTCAACCTGCAATTTTTTTCCACATATTTTTGATCCATGGTTGTTTGAATCTACAGATGTAGAACCTGCAGATATGGGGGTGTGAATGTTCCTGAATCCAATTGTTATCTGTCCTGAGTTCTGCCTTTTGAATTTTTTTCTCATATAAAACAGTACATTTTTCTGCCCTTTTCTATTTTCTTTTCCTTTTTTATTTTATTAGAATGAATTGGTTTTCTGTTACTTGCAACTAAATTAGACCTCACTACAATTCTACTGTACAGACTCCTAGGGGACTAGGAGTACACTGACAGTGAGTATATTATCATGTCCTTTTAGGACCATTTTAAGTTTAACACTACCTATCTTTGGAATGGGAATCATACCTTAATTCCTAAGACAGGTTAATTTTTATGAGTTCATAGCCTCATGAATCACTTTTTATCCAGTGTTTACTTCCTGGTCCTAGTATTTCCCTCTAGCCATCTTGCTACTGTTTGACTTCAAGAAAATGGAAGTTAGTGACTTTGAATTACATTTTAATTATTTCCCTCATAATAAACCAAATTAAATTTTAAAAGCTAAAGACATTTCTGCTCATGAACTTAGAGCTATAGCTTTTAATGAAATCTGCTGCAGTCTTTTTCAAATAAATGTTCTGTCTCATTATGCAGCCTATCCTTTTTTAAAAAAGGGATTATCAATGTTTAATTTTGTCCTATTATGGTGTTCTTTTTATGAAAGTCACAGAGAAACTTCTCTGTAGGTATTTTCTGATAATGCATGTTCTTATTTCACTTGACAAACTTTGATTCGAGCTCTGCAATTCTAATTAACTGAATATTTTTCCCCTCTGAGACATTTTAAATTCAATCAAAAAATCTAACAGAAGCCTATCTCTTGAAGAATCATATTAGTTTGTGAGTTATTTTTTTCTTGTACAGTTTGTCCATTCCTATTCTATCTATGAAACAGGCATAAGTCATTCGTCATAAATTTAACTTGATTCTTCTTACATGAGACAAGTTTATTCAAACTCTTTACCTACCACTAAGTATTCCTTTTAATTTGTGCATAAAGTGTCTAGGATTAGTTTTCCTTTGAACAAGACCACCTGAAGGAAATTAGTTATTTTTATTGCTATCCATTGCCCACCACACACATCTAAAAACACTTGAAAATATTCAAGTGTGTAAAATGTAAAAAATTCACAGAACCATTAAATTTTGTATATAACATTCCAGACATTTATGTATACTTAAAAATATATTCTTATCTTAATCAACATACACAGTTGCCTCCACCAAAAACACGTCATTAACTCAGGGCTATATTTTCACTGTTACTTAATGCATATTTCTTGCATTCTTTACCTGGAACCTTAGTGATATACTGGATGAATGTATCTTAATGCAAACAATCTGCTTCTAGTGCACATTTACTGTATTTCTAGGTTTGTGCTAATAAGAATAATACCATATGCTAAGTACCTTGAGATAATTATCAGATAATTTTCTTACATATACATCAAGAATGGTTTTGAGATTTTAAAAGTAATATGAGGTATCAGGATGGCGGTGTGGTAAGCAGCAGAGAAAGAGCCATTCTGAGATTCATTGTCTCAATGCTGGAATATAGCAACATGAGAAAGACAAGAGGAAGGGAAGTGAATTCCCTGGGCTCAGGAAGGATCTGAAGTGTGAATCGAAGCCCATGGAGAGAGAGAAGAGAGAAACTTCAATGAAGAAGAAGGAGGTAGCTGATGGCACCTTCTCCCTGAGATAGAACTCACTATGCAAGACAGCAATTCAAACCTGTGGGCACACAGTGAATGCTGGTTACCCCCCAGAGGCTTCCATGTAGAGATGCAGCGGTAGAGGGGACTAGTGGAGGTGAAAGACTGCAATAGCTGGTGGTGGGTGCTGAAGGCTCAGTTCTCCTGAGTGAGGCAGCAGTTGCCTGGGAGCCATCTTGAAGAGCGGCTGGCTGAGCTCAGAACCCAGAGCAGCTTCTGGCTCCATCTAGCAGCTCCAAGCTAGGCCCAGGTCCTCTGAAAGTGTGCTAACAGTGCAGGTCAACTCAGTCTTGTCTTGGCCTGAAGGTACAAACTCACTGACATTATCCAATAACCCACTGAAAAGATACTGTTGGCTTGCTGGGATAGAACAGCATTAATCAGGACTCTGTCTTTACATGTTGTCTATGACTGACAGGAGAGACAAACCTAGAAGTGGCATATTTTTCTCTCTCTCTTGTTTTGTTGTTGTTGTTGTTTTTGTGGTGGTGGTGGTGGTGGTGATGGTTTTGTTTTGTCTTTTCTCCTTAATTTTTTATCTTGTTTTTATGAGGGTGAATATGGTTTCTAGCCACTGTGTGATTGTTTTTCTGTTCTGTTTTTCTTTTTATCTCTTCCTTCTCTCTTTCCCTCCAGTTTTCTGTACCAGTTTCCCAAAGTTAGTGTGATTCCCCCCATCACCCATCCTTACTTCTAATCTCTTCCTCTTTTCTACCACCCTATTTTTCCCTAAATCCTTTAAAATTTTAATCCCTGAGGATAAAATTGACACTTAAGGACTTATATACTGCCTATAATTTTCTGGTATGCTTTAGATTTTGTTATACAACTATAAATCTAAATCTTATGGTTAACCAAGTTAATGGTTATTTCAGTTTGTCATTTTCTAGGCTATGATTGATGTTGTTATTGCAGATGGTACCACTTTAGCTAAAAGTAATGTAGTTGTTCTAAACAGCTATTCTTCCTGGTATTCTAAGACTGAGATTGACTAAGGGTCAATGAAAAGGCTGTGACACAGTTGCAAAGAACTAGGAGCTGGGGCAAATAGGTAGCAACTTCTCATGACAACAAATTAAAGATGAAGGATGTTGCAACAGATTCAAAACCCAAAAACAGCTGGAAGACACCTTGGAGAAGTAGCCATTTCTTAAAGGTTGTAAGTACTAGTAGACAAGCAAACCACCATTGGCAATTTACATGCATCACCCGAGGAATGAAACTAAAAGAAAAAGAAAGAAAATGAGAAGACACTTAAACAAGATAAAACCATAGACATCCAGTTTACCAAAGGCAAACCCGGGGAGCAATGAGGAGGACTAATCCAAATTCCACCCCCCCGGCCTCTCTGAAGTGGCAACAACAAAGCAACTGAATGAGGCTCTAGAAAAATCAAATCAGAAATAATTTCTCGAATAACTGTAGAGATGGTTTCCAGAAGGAAAACAATGCTTAGTGATTCTAGAGCAGATACAGACAAAAAAAAAAAAAATAGAGTTTAAGAAAATTATGGAAGCCATGTATGCTCAGCATGGGCAAGAAATGGAATCTGTAAGGCAGATTCAAGCAGAGATCCAGGAGAATAAAAGTCCCACTGAAAATATACACAGCAGATTAATGCAATATGAAGACAGGATTCCAGATATAGAAACAGACTTGTGTTCATTGATCAGGAAAAGAAAGATTTCTTAAAAATAGAGAGGGACCATGAAAAATCAAAGAATAACGGATGAAGAGTAACTTAAGATTGATTGAAGCCAGTGAAAACACAGGTAGTAGCACAAATGATATAAAAAATACTGTTCACGGATGTCATGGCAGAAGACTTCCCTGGTAGAGAAAAAGAATTTGAAATGCAGTTAAGTGAAGCATATAGAACTCCAGTTAGCCATGATTAAAAAAGGAATATACAGCCAGGCATATCATAGTCAAGATTCCAGAAATTAGAAGAATAGAAACTTAAAAGCTGGTAGGAAAAAAGAAACAAATCACCTATAAGGGAAAGCCCATCAGAATCACAGCTCACTTCTCCGTACAAACTTTGAAGTCAAGAAGAGCTTGGAATTAAGTATTTCAACTTCTAAAAGAAAACAACCTTCAATCCAGATTGATGTACTCTGCAACATTATTTTTCAAAACTGATGGAGAAATAAGACACTTCCAGGACAAAGAATATCAGAAAATTTGTGACCACCAAACTTGCACTCCAAAATATTTTGAAAGACATTCTAGAAATAGATAACGATTATGACCACTCCATGCTCCCCGACAGAATGAATCCATCAGGCCAGTCAAGCAATTAGACAGAGGGTGGGAAAAGAGGAAGAAGGGAACCAGCAACAGGAAGATAATGTGACAAGGAAAAGTTAACACAGATCAGTTATAACCATAAATGTCAGTGGTCTCACTTCACCACTCAACAGACACAGGCTGGAATAAAGGATCAAGAAGCAAGATCCAACAATATGCTGCATACAAGAAACACACCTAATTCAAAAGTAAGTTTATAGACTAAAAGTCATAGGATGGAAAACAACACTCCATGAGACAAGAACCCAGAAAAAAGCTGAGGTAACTATTCTATTTGCAGACAAAGTGAATTTCAAGCCAAGACTAATTAAGAGAGATAAAGAAGGTCACTATATCCTTGCAAATGGAACAATCCAAGAGGAAGAGATCACAATCATAAATATGCAACAAATACCACTGCACCTAGCTATATAAAACAAATATTAATGAACATGGAAAATCAAATAAGCACTAATACAGTTGTATTGGAGGATCTCAATAACTCACTATCACAGATAAAAAGGACAGATCAACTAAACAAAATAACAATGAAATATTAGAACTGAGCCAAACTTTTGAACAAATGGACTTAGTAGATGTCTACAGAGTGTGCCTACCCCATGACATCAGAATACACATTCTTCTCAGCTGCGCATGGGATGTTTTCTAGGACAGATCAAAAACTAGCTCATAAAACATGCTCAAGTAAATGAAGCAGAACTGAAAGTGTGTCATGCATATTATCAGGCCATATTTCCATGAAGTTGGAAATCAATGGCAAAAGAAAGTGGAATAACTTCATAAACAAATGGAAATTAAACAGTACCCTCCTAAACAGTCAATGGATCACAGATAGAATTCAAGATTTTAAAAGTAACATTAATGGATTAATTTAAAATTTTAAACACGTTAGACTGAAAAATTATAGCCTGATCAACAACATACAAGACAGCCTGTTCTTGGTATCAAAATCTCCAGACTAACTTTTCTCAAAATGCAGTTTTGTGACCACTTCCTTTAGATGACTATTCATGCATATTCCTAGGCCTCACATTCAATCTGCTAAAAATCAATTTAAGTGGATTGCATCTCGGCATTTCTAGTTTTACAAGCTTAAAAAACACTATTTTTATGTTGATATCATTAAAAAATATTCAGTGAACATAGTTAAGGATTTCTTTCTATCTCAAAGATTGCTGCTAGATAGTGTCAGTACACATGTTTTGTACTCTTACTTTGGATGGATGTAACTTTTTTTTACTTATTTGTATAATCTTTTATATATAAAAGACATTAACATTTCCCACTCATATATTAGAAATTATTCTTAACAATTAGTAACCACAGCCACCACAATACAAAAAAAATTGCAGAATTTCTACTACTTAGATAAACGTTTTCATCAATGTATAATTTCTTTTCTTAGTATGTTTTTAAAATAAAGAGCTAATTTTTTACACATCATTTACCTAGCAGGATCCAAACATTGCTTTAGCTGAACTACTTCATGCCAGAAAGCCATATTGATTTCTTCTTGTCTCTAAGAGCACTTTTCAAAATATTTGGAATTTAGGAATTCTGCTATAATACGGATACATTCGTTTATTCAGCACTTGGAGAGCTGGAACAACATTAAAATAATTCTTATTCAGTCCATAAACTCAGAGATCCTTTCTCTTCTTAATATTTTGAATGACTTTCATTTACTCCATCCTTTTATCATTTCTACCATGTAGTCTATACCAATTCTATTCTAAAAATTTACATAGGAACTATTATGAAGTAATGGTGTAAAACAATTATTTAGGTACATCAATGATGACCTAACTATATTCCATTAAAAACTTACAAAAAAGGGAAAACCTGAAGTGATCAATATTATTTTTCAGCCAGTAAATAAACGATGGGCATGAAAGGCTAAGAGTAGCATAAAAATGCTTTTGTTTCAGTGTTCAAAAGAAAAAGAAGATACTCACTTGTATATAAGAAAATGACTGCTACAATAAACAATAACAAAAACTAAGCAAGGAAATACACCAAACTCAAAAGTCTCTTTTCTTAATGCTTTTTAGGCCTGGCTTTACAATGGGAAAACTAGTAAATATTTTCCTCTGAATAATCGTATGCATCAAACAAGCATTGAAGACCCCTAGGAGTTAAAGAAAGAGCAAGTGTTGAATGGTAGTTTGGAAGGTTCCATCGGAGCTGAGACTTGTAGCAGGAGCAGATGGGCCTGGCTGGAACAAAAGGCTGTTAGGAGAGAGAGAATAAAGTGTGAAAATGCAACCTAGAAAATTGCTTCAGCGTCCTCACTGATACGACCTTCAATTGCTCAGGGGATTGTTTTCTCTCCTTTAAACTTAGACATTTTGTGGCTCTTCAATTTATTCTTATTTTTACCTTAGGCAGAGAGTTTTTCTTAACAATTTTTATTTTCTCATGTTTTATACGATTTTAGTCGCTTCACCAAAAGAAAATGAAACGGCATGAGCTTTATCATAGGAAGCTAGCTCCTGTTGCTTTTTATTACACTTTTCATTAATAGAAAGATTATATTTGGTTTTCATTTTACATGAATTTTATTTCATTAGCAATCAAATTGTAATACCTGTTTAACATCTCCATTGTTTTGAATACAACATTTCTTAAATTTGAGAAATAAATGGATCTTTTTTGCTCAAATATCATTTAAACATTACTAGTGATAATAATTTTTGTTTTTTCCTTTAATCCAGATGAATAATAAATTAATAATTTTTACTATGCTTGTATTATAACACCAACATATATATTCAAGTGACAAAAATATCAATGGCAAATAATATGATATAATTATTTGTTGATTAATATTTCCAAATTTCTAGAAGGGTAAGGAAGGAAACAAAGAATCGACTGCGATCAGCTCTCTCTCTGATCATGTCTTTTCCCTACCAGTTTTATCTGCTCTGAGGAAACACATTCCTTCACATAAATATGAATCTTAATAAATTTATTGCCCTGCAGAGAAGAAAAGACTTTTGCAGACAGTTCTTTCCACAAGAGACTGAAGGAATCTCTCTGACTAGTAGCTTGGGTCTTGTGTCATCTCTAAGCCAATCACCACTCTCAGTTAAGTGGGTACAACAGTTGATCAGCTTTGGTATTGATTAGGGATTGAAACGTGTCTTCTGTTTTCAACAGAAGAAGAGTGTGAGAGAGCGCAGGGCAAACAAAATAAATCAGAGCATATTCTAAAGCAAAGGAACTTTGTTTATTTTAGATTTTTCTCTATCTGACACTCCTAAATATGTGGCAAGATGCTCTCAGCTATATTTGGATTCGAATGTTAAATGACTTTAAGGGACACACCATTCTGTAGATCATAGGAATACTTTAGGAAATGCTGTATGCATTTACAAAAGTGTGTCAGAATATTCTGCATTTGAACTAGAGCTGGTTCCATGATATTTATTGAAATAACTCTACAGCAAAACATTGACTCAAATTCTTTAAAGATTAAGCATCTGTAATCAGCATGCCTCTCCATTTACCAACACAGCAATAGCCATCTTACCGGCAGTTTCTTAAGTAAACTTACTTTCTCCCATAGCAGTTTGCCAGTTTTGAATCTAAAGATCATGTATAAATGGCCATGATAAAAATTTTACATTAGAAAAACAAATCACTTGAACATACTTTGTCAAGATGATATTTTCTGGGATTATTTCAAAGTTATGTGGACCACTTTCCTATCTCTGATGAGAAGCTAGGACTCTCTCCTGTGTTTGTTCCTGTCCCAGGTTGCTTCCAGAAGGCAGTGATTCTTGTGACTACATCTTTGATCAAGATGGTCTGTCTGACAGGCTGTCTACATCAGGAACACATTTCTGTGGGTATAAGGCTGAACAGCTAGTGACACAGTTGAAAAGCACTCACAACTGGCCACATTCCCCATTCAACCTTGCCTTTTTCTGGCTTAGAAAATCCCTAAGCCTATTTCTGGCCTCTGCTTACTTCCCAGACTAAGAGGAAACAGAATTAACTATGTTAGGCTGGAGCACTCACACACCAGGGCTTTTAAGTGAGAAGACTTTGTGCGTCATCTTTCCTTTTCATCAGGGATTTGGAAGCCCATGTTTATTGGGTGTTTCTGACAAAACTGCTCAAAAGATGTGTCACTATCTGAAGGATATGTTGAGAAATAACAGCTATTGCTTCTTACAATGAAAAACAAATAAAAGAGAATGTAAGGGCTTTGACATATAGTTTCAAACTGGCAATTTCCCAAGTGGGGAAAGCCAATTAGAATAATAAGCCTGCCAGGAAAAAGAGAATATATGTCGGTTTACAAAGCACCATATCTTTTATACAGGAAACAAAACCACTCTAATTTCTGAAGGTATACGTAACTTGCTCAAAGTACACAAATAGCAATAAGGGAATTCTGCTTTCAACTAAGATGGAGTAACAGGGTCTGAAAGAATTGTTTAAATTTAAAAACTGAACAAAATACATGAAGGTTATTTGCAAGATCTTAAACATCAGGCAATAAAGGACAATGACTTCTGAATCTCTGAAACAAAGGAAGACAGATGAAGTGCTATGATTACGCTAGTTTCCTGCCTGTGTTAGCTGTTCACTACTGTAACAAAATACCTGAGACAATTTATGAGGAGGAAGAGTTTATTTTGGTTCATGGTTTGTAGTGGTTGGTACACTGTGCCAATTTGGAACATTTAGAAGTTGAACTAAGTGTGACTCAGCAGGGAGTCAGGGTCCTTACTCTGCAAACACTCTAAGCCTATGCAAGAGGAGGGAGGGCACAGAGAAGGTGTGAATGCTACACCCACCCAAGGGTGGGAATCCTGCTTACAATATAAGGGAGGAAAAGAGGCTTTTCTCCCCTTTTTGCTGTTGTGGCTTTTACTGTCTTCTACCACTTGAACTGTTGCTCCTTAGCACACCACTCTGCCTTGGAGGCAGCTGAGCATGGACTGAAACCATCACACAGTGTGAGCTAAATACACCTTTCCTTCCTTAACTTTGGGTGTCAGGTGTTTTGTCTCAGCAACAAGAGATAAGTAGCCAAGCCTGGTTTCAGAAGTTTCAGTCCATGGCTGAATATCCCAATTGCTTATGGGCTTGTAGAGGGGTAGCACATCATGGTGGAGAGTATGGGGTGGAGCAAAGCTGCTTACTTCCTGGTGGCATGAAGCAAACAGCAAACCAGGAACATGCGGGGGTCCCAGCATTCCCTGGGAAGTCTTCAGTGTCCTAACTTCCTCCAGTTAGGTCCCATCTTTTAATGGTTTCACTGCTTCCTTAATTATGTCATCAGGTTGAGGATCAAGCCTTTGACACATGACGCTTGGAGGACATTCTGGACCCAACTATAACACTACCTATGAAACTTTCCAGGTCACAACATAAGAAGGTAAATCTAGCAGAGCCTGGTGGACACTCTGGGTTAAAGAGGTGGAGATGGGAGTCTGAGGAGATGAAGATACTTAGGTTTCTCAAAACAGACCCTAAAGAGATGAGAACTATACAAGAGATGACTTTGGGGAGCTGCAAACAGCTTCTCATGAGAATTCAACAGAGGTGAAGTCAATACATACAAGACAACCACGGCTTTCGGACAGAACCACCCACAAGGATTAAAAGAAGAACTGTTCAGGGTTCACAGGACTAGGGTTAGCTTTCATTTACTGTATTGGCTATTCCCATATCAGTGAGAAATTTTTGCCATAGCATCAGGGCCTTGGCTAATCCCAATCTCCTAAAAAGTAGATGGTGAGTGGTTTAAATAAAAGAGACCAGTAGTATGTTTTTTGGGGTGTCAGAAAGGTCAGATACCTCTCTCTCTCTCAGAATTAAGGGCAAATAACTTCTCTGGGAATCCCATATTTATTTGGTTTTTCAACAAAGGAAGGAGATACTCAGGTAAGTGTAGGAACTAGGCAGGACCTTTGGATGTTAATTTGAAGAATTCGTCAAGCAGTAAATTTTGGCACTTAAAAGGACTGTTTGATCTCTTAGGTTGGCAGCTTTATTGCTCTGAAATAGGGAGTATCAGCAGCCCATATCCTCAGCAGCCCCATCCGTGGTGTTATCTTGACTTCGGAGCACCACGTACAGTGAACCCTCATCTATTGCAGGAGTTACGTTCCAAAGACCCCTGCAACAGGTGAAAATCCAGGAAGTAGCAGCATTATATTTATTTTACTGTTTATATATGTGATAAGGCTTTATAAACCCTTCCCACACTCCTGTGCACCTTCCTGGGAGACCCTTCTTCCCAAGCCTGGGCTTCCAGCTGGGGTGGTGCCTGGGGAAGCTTGGGTGAATCAGTGTCTCAGTTCAGAGGGCAGGAGGGGACAATGGGCAAGTAGGGATGGAGGGTGGGAGTAGGCCAGAGAGCGGGGCTGCACAGGGCCCAGCTGGGCTGCCAAGCCCAGTGCCCAGCCTGTACTACTTGCCCAGCCCAGTTCGGCTCCTAGCTTGGACGGCCCCAGGGGCAGTGCCGTGTGCCCCTTCACCTATAAGCAGCGCCTGCCTGGTGTGGGTCCGCTGGTGCAGCCGGTGGCTCTACCAGGCTAGGCTGGTGGCAGTGGTGTGCTGCATTTCCACTGTTTACATTACAGTATTCATCTGCTGAGGAAATACATACAATACAGTATATTATTTTGATTTATCATTCTTTTAATATGTTTGAATTAACATTTTTATATTATTTTAAATTTTTAGGCAAAAATAATTACAATCATGAATATTATGTAAATAACTATGTATGGCAAAATCCCATGATATAGTGAAAACTCCATGACACAGATTTAAATACATTTTTAAAAAACCCTGCAATACAGTGAAGCCGCAATAAGTGAACCACAATATAGCAAGAGAGGATTGTATATGCTCTTCAACATAGCCAGAGGTCCCTGTGTTCCACAGCTTAACCCTGTATGGTCTGGTCTTCAACAACATAGAATGCAGAAATTAAAGCAGAGGGATATTTTATTTTATATGCTATTTTTTATTTTTAAATAAAGGAAGAAAACATTAACAAACAGACATCCACTTATAAAATAGGGTAAGAATAATACGAACAATACAGAGTTACAGACAAAGCAGTAGGAGATTTAAAATGGTTGTTGTATTATGTATTGATATCTTCAAAGTGATTTCTCAGAAAAACAAGAGACATGCAATAATGATCAAACAAGTAATCATTAACTGTTCCTTTCAGTAAAGCAGCAGAATACAGTAGTATGACTGTTAACTATCCTATATATACATACATACATATATGATTGCCCCTTCTTTCCCTTCTCCTTTCCCACACCCCAGTTACCTAATACTTTTGAGCATTTTCCTTTCATTTCACAATGTTTATTATACCTCCTAGTTTTTATTCACTCTTTCAGGTTCTTACACTAGTGAGACAATGCACTGCTTACACATGCAGATCTGATTTATTTCACTTATGAGTATGGTCTCTAGTTTTCACCATTTACCTACAAAAGCCTCAGTTTTATCTTTCTATATAGCTGAGTAATACTCCATTATATAAAAGTACCACAATTTTTTATCCAATGCTCAGTGGATGGACATTTGGGTTGCTTCCGCAATTGAGCAATCACAAATTGTGCCCCTATGAACATGGGTGCACATATATTGCTGTGATATGATGTTTTCAGATCTTCTGGGAAAAGACCCAGAAGGGGAATGGCTGGGTTGAATGGGACCTCCAGACCTAGTTTGCTGAGGAATCTCCAAACTGCTTTCTACACCAATCTGCATTCCCACCAGCAGTGGAAAAGAGTTCCTATTTCTCCACAGCCTCAACAGCATTTGTTATTGGTTGATCTCTTAATGCTAGTCATTCTTACTGGGGTGGGGTGACATCTCAGTGTTGTTTAAATTTGCATTTATCAAATGACTAATGATGTTGAATATTTTTTCATGTATTTATTTGCCATTTGTATTTCTTTATCTGAGAAGTGTGTATTCATCTCAGATGCCCATTTTGGACTGGGTCTTTAAATTGGGAGGGGCTGATTTTTTTTTTTAATTCTTTACATGTTCTTGATAGAAGACCTTTGTCCGAGGGACAGTCAGCTAAATGTTTTTCCCAATTTGTGGGTTTTCTTTTTCCTCTGCTAGTGATTTCTTTAGATGTGCAGAAACTTCAGTAGGATGAGATCCCAAATTCTTTGAAGCATTTCACGTGCAGTCTCATTTTTGTTCATGAACTCTCTGCCTACTCCTATGTCTTCAAGATTTTTACCTACTTTCTCTTCCAATAGATTTAGTGTTTCTGTTTTAATATTGAGATCTGTGATCTCTTTTGATGAGTTTGGTGCATGGTGATAGACTTGGGTCTACTTTCAGTCTTTGGCAAGAGGCAAGCCAATTATTCCAGCACCATTTATTAAAGAGGCTATCATACTTTCAGCGAGTTTGTTTGGCCCCTTTATCAAACATTAAGTGACTGAGTGTGTTTGTGGTTATGTTTGTGTCTTCTAGTCTTTTTCATTGATATTCTGGTCTGTTTTTTAACCAGTACCATGTTGATGTTACTACAGTAGCTTTGTATTATAATTTCAGATCAGGGATTGTAATTCCACCTGACTTGTCCTTGTTGCCCAAGATTGCTTTCTCTATTCTGCATCTCTTTTGGCTCCGGATGAATTTAAGGAATTTTGTCTCTAGATCTGTGAGATGTGCTAACAGTAGCTTAATGGGAATTGCATTGAATCTGTACAACAATTTTGGTAGTATGGCCATTTTCACAATGTCTGTTCTTCCTATCCATGAGCAAGGAATGTTTTTCCATTTATTGAAATCCTCTTCAATATCTTTTTTCAGAGTACTGTAGTCTTCATTAAATAGATCTTTTACTTCTTTTGTTAGATTGATTCCTAAATATTTCAATTTCTTGGATGCTATTATAAAAAGTATGGTTTCCTGAATTTCTCTCTCAGAAATGCTATGGATTTTTGGGTGTTGACTTTGTATCCAGCTATATTACTGAACTTCTTGATTAATTAAAGGAGTCTCTTTGTGGAGTTTTTGGGGTCTTCTATGTAGGGTATCATGTCATCTGCCAATAGCTACAGTTTTACTTCTTCCTTTCCTATCCTTATTCCTTTTATTTCTCTCTCTTGTCTAATTTCTCTGGCTAACAGTTCCAGAACTATGTTGAACAGGAGTGGTGACAGTGAACATCCTTGTCTTGTTACTGCTTTTAAAGTAAAAGCTTTCAGGTTTTGTACATTTAGTACGATGTTGGCTGTTGGTTTGCCATAGATGTCTTTGATCAGGTTGAAATAATGACCATCTATTCCTATTTTCTGCAGAGTTTTTTTTTTAAATCATGAATGCATGTTGGACTTGGTTGAATGCTTTTTCTGCATTTATTGAGATGATTGTATGGTTTTATCTTTGGCTGTATTGATATGATGTATAACATTAATTGATTTGCGAATGTTGAACCTTCTCTGCATTCCTGGAATGAATCCAATTTGGTCTCAGTGTATGATTTTCTTGATGAGTTGCTGCATTCTATTTGCTAGTATTTTATTGAGTATTTTTGCATTTATATTCATTAGGGAGATTGGTCTGTAATTCTCTGTCTTGGTTCAGTCTTTTACTGGTTTGGGTACCAGCATAATACTTGCCTCCAAAAATGATTTAGGGAGAATTGCTTCCTTTTAATTTCATTGAAGAGTTTGAGGAGTGTTGGTATTAAATCCTCTCTGAATTTCTTGTAAAAGCTGCTGTGAATCTATCAGGGACTGGGCTTTTCTTTGTAAGTTTTTAATCACATTTTCAATCTCATTAATTGATATTGGATTGTTCAGGATTCTTATATTTTCTGAACTTAACCTTGGTAATGCATACATATCTCAGAATCTGTCCATTTCTTCTTAGTTTTCTATCCTGTGAGAGTAAAGATTTTCAAAGCAGGCATTAATGATCTGAATTTCTATAGACTATGTAGTAATTTCATTCTTTTTATTCCTTGCATAAATTTGAATTCTTTCTTTTCTTTTTTTGATAAGGGTGTCTAGGGATTTATCAATTTTATTTATTCTTTCAAAGAACCAACTCTTTGATTCATTTATTTTTTGTAGGGTTTTCTTTGTCTGAATTGCATTAATTTCTTCCCTGATCTTTATAATCTCCTCCCTTCTTTGGATTTTGGTCTTGACATGTTCTTTTTCTAAAAGTTTGAGGTGCAGCATTAGGCTATGTATTTGTTCTCTTTCTGTTTTCCTTATGTGCGAGGTCACCACTATAAAATTCCTTCTGAGGACTGCTTTCATTGCATCCCACAGATTCTGGTAAGTTGTATCTACATTTTCGTTTGTAGGTATTTTTTAATTTCTTCTGTGATCCCTTGGTTGTTCAGGCACATGTTGTTTTAATTTTCAAGTGTTTATGGAGTTTTTGGAGTTCCTTTTTTCATTAATTTCTAATTTCATTGCACTGTGGCCAGATAATATGCATGGGATGATTTCAGTTCTTTTGCATTTAGGTAGGTATGCTCTATGGGCGAAAGCGTGGTCTATCTTAGAGAAAGTCCCATGTGCAGGTGAGAAAAATGTGCATTCTGATGTTGTGGGGTGGAACACTCTGTATACATCTACTAAGTCCATTTGTTTGCAGCTTTGGTTCAGATCTGTCATTTCTTTGCTGATTTTTTGTCCAGTTGATCTATCTTTTCGTCAAAGGGGTGTTGACATCCCCTATTACAATAGTGTTATTAATTATATGGGTTTTCATGTCTGTTAAGATTTATCTTATGTAGTTTGAGTGCTGGTATTTGGTGCATACATGTTTAGGATTATTATCTCATCCTCTTGCTGTTTTCCCCTAACAAGTATATAGTGACCTTCTTTATCTCTTTTGATTGTTCTTGAAGTTTACATTGTCTGAAAACATAATAGCTACTCCTGCTTTTTTCTGGCTTCCTGTTTCATGGAAGATTATTTTCCATCCTTTGACTTTCAGTCTGTGGATTTCTTTTTGAGTAAAATGTGTTTCCTGTATACAGCATATCATTGGATTTTGTTTCTTAATCTGCTCTGCCCGTCTGTTTCTTTTGATTCGTGAATTGAAGCCATTTGCATTTATGGTTATAACCAATATGTGTTAGCTTATCATTGTCATGTTATTTACTTGCTGTTGGTTTCTTACTTTTTCTACCTGTTTCCTGGTTTGCTCTTCTTGAGGCTTACTTTCTATTCTTGAAATTGTGTTCATTTTCTTCTTTGTCTAGAATGTCTTTTAGTGCTTTTTGTAAGGATGGTTTGGCACTCATGAAGTTCTTCAGTTGCTCTTTGTCTTGGATATACTCTATTTCTCCATTAAACTTGAAGGATATTTTGGCAGGATACATCAATCTTGGTTGGAAGCTGTTTTGTGTTAGGACTTGTAATACTTCGTTCCAAGGACTTCTCGATTGGATGGTTTGTTGAGAAGTCTGCTGTGATTCTATTGGGTTTTCCTTTATAGGTGATCTGTTTCTTCTCTCTAGTCACTTTTAATATTCTGTTCTTTTGCTGGAGATGTAGGATTTTGATTATTATATGTCTGGGTGTAGTTTTATTATGTTTATGACTAGAAGGAGTTCTATATGCCTCATTTAACTGTATCTCAGGTTCTGTTTCCATGCTTGGGAAATTTTCTGCTATCGTTTCTGCAAATATTCTTTTTATGTCATTTGTATCACCTCCTGCTATTTCATTGACTCCTGTTACTCTCACATTATTTCTCTTTGCCTTATCTTGCAGCCGTTGGATTGATTTTTCCTGGATCTTTGTTGATTTTAAGAGATCCTTCCTTTCATGATTGCTGGTTGCCATGCTGTCTTGAAGATCTGAAATTCTATCTTTGGCTTCATTCAAGTGGTTTTGCAAGCTTTCAGTGGAAGTTTTGGTTTCCTGGAAATCTCACTGAGTCTGTTTCATGTGTTCTAATTCATTGCTAAATTGCTCATGTAACATTTCCATCTGTTGCCTATTTTTTAATGTTTCTTCTCTAGATGTGCAGATCATTTCTTTCTTATTATTGTCATTTCAGTTTTTGCCTGAGGGATTATGTCTTATCTCATCTCTTCTATGGCCTGATAGTGTTGTTTCTTTACTTTCACTGCAATCATTTCAGCAATTTCAGGTGTGTGTTTACCAGGTTCTCCTTTGTTGGTGTCTCCTGACTTGTTCTGAGTGGGGTAGAGTTTTGAGATTGCATTTTAGCCCTTTATCTTGTCATATTTGATACTGGAGGAAGAATGCTCAGTCTCCCTGTTCTCTGGAAGTTCAGCAAAGGTTGCTAATGGCCCTAGGTTTCCTGGTGGTCAGGCCTGCCTCTCAGTGACTGCTGAGATATGCTGCTTCGGCTGGGGTCTTTCAGTAGATAGTAAAGTGTACCTAGTTCTCCCAGGTCTCAGACACGAACTGTGATGTCAGGTGACGGGAGATGGTTTGATCCAGCAACCCCTTGCAGTTCACGGCATGTGTGTGACCTAGAATCTGATTGCACTGGTGGCTGAATCCCAGACCAGTTGTCCTGTGACCCCAGGCAGTTCAGGATACAGGCAAAACCCAGACATGAACTGCAGCGTCAAGAGTTCTTGGACCACCTGATTCTGTGGTCCAAGATTCAGTCAATTCAGGCAGCACCCTGGAGCCGGGGTGGGCTGAACCAACAGTGATCACAGACTGGCTGTGTGTGTGAGCTCCAAGAGGGCAGGATGCAAGTGAAACCCAGTCCCAAACCACAGTGTCAGTGGCTCTTGAGCACCAGCGCCCATACCTCACTTAGTGCTAGGCGTGTGCAGGGAGGGCCTGCGAGTGAACCCCAGTGAGAGCAGATAGCATGCCTTCTCAGTGAGGATCTACCATCCTCACCAGGCACACCGAGGGTGCAAAGTGAGACGGTAATGGCGGCAGGGTCATGAGTCGCTTTCTCTGCCCCTAGGAAATAGATGGGAAATACCGGGTTCTCTTGGCAGCCTTCAGCTGGGAACCTTGCTGTCAGTGGGTCATGGCCCCAAGTCCTGCCTGATTCTGCTTCTCCAGTCAGTTCGGTCCACACAGAGAAGCTAGGAGTGGGGTGCACCAACAGTGATCACAAACTGGCTGTGTGTGCGAGCTCCAAGAAGGCAGAGCACAAGTGCAGCCCAGTCCTGAAATTCCGTGTCAGTGGCTCTTGAGTGCCCGCACCTGTACATCATGCAGCACTGGGCATTTGCAGGGAAGACCCACTAACGAACCCCAGTGAGAGCAGTTCGCAGGCCTTCTCAGTGAGGATCTCTGTTTTATATGCTATTTAGACCATATTTGTACCCTAAATGTGACAGATTGACCTTACAAGTATCCACAAAAATTGTGACCAGGGATTGTATCTGCAATCAGGAGAAGAGAGAGAGCGCTGCCTTTGTAAGTCATGGTACTGATAATCTCATCTGAGTCTTACAGAACGACAGAAGATAAGTGACTTGGCCAAAAATGTTAGTAGAATCTGAAGCTTTGATTTTCAGTCAAGCCATCTTTCCTTTACTCAGTAATGATTCTTCCTTCACTGTTAGCAGTGCTAAGGCAACATAATACTAAAAATTGCAGCATTTGTTACTTGTGCATTAGGCCAGCTGAAGAGTTGCGAGAGACTGGGAGTGCTACTTAGTTTACTCCTGTGGCAATGTCTCATTTTAGCCTCAGGACTGTGGAAAAGAGAACACAGTATTGCAGATTCTACCAGGGCCCCCAGGGCTTGTTAACTCTGCTACTGCCTCAATCAATAACCCAGATTCTTCCCAACATGTAATGAGCAGGTGGGGCCACAAAAGTAAGTTCTGTCCAGTGAAACCTTTCCACCTTCTAAAACACTCCTCTACATGATTCTCTTCCCTCATTACCTTCTTGGGTGATCTTGGAGCTACCTGTTTCACGTAGCTCTGTCACAGGGAGGAAAAACTGGGGTCTCTGAATAACTTTATATTGCAGAACCCGTCCTCTCCTTACCTGCTGGCTACACTGAACATGGCAAAGAAGAAATATGCACTCTGTTAAACTACGGAGACTTTGGAGTCACTTAAAAATCAGAAAATGCACTTGTAATAGACCTATTTACTCTATATTAGGTACAATAGGTGAAGTATATCAGTTAGGGGGGTAGATTTTTATATGTTACCGTGTAAAATTAGCAAAGTACGAGAACATTTCTATATAACTCCAATGATTGTACTAGAAAATGTACTGGCCACTTCATTCTTAAAATTCAGTCTAATATTTGAGGTAATTCTTATTTTATTCTTTAATTGGAGAGAGGAACTTATTATCAAGGACGAGTATGATGTGTTCTTTTACTACCTACCTAAAACTTTTGAAAATTTTATAAAACCCATAGATTTCTTATCTTTCATTTTTCAAAAGATAATTTCCCACTTAGAACAAGTATGATTTGGAGCTCGCACTGCAAGAAATTCACAGAGACCATTTTTTACTGAATATTGAACACTTAAATCAGAATAGAGATACACTCTCAAAGTTAGCTAGCAATAACCTTGCAAACAACTTAAGGAGTTAAGTAAAGAAAATAAAGGGTAAGAGTTTTGCTTGGATTTAGTACTTTCAATAAATTTCTCATATAAAACAAATTGAATTTCTTATATTATTTTACTCTGCAAATGCTGTTAGAGGGGCAGAGCAGGGTTTTACTCAGTTCCCTCCCAAGGATAAGTATAAACAGGAAACAAATACCATAGCAATAGCTCTAGAATTTCTATGGAAGAGAACATAATGGCTGCTTTCTGGTTGGAAATGGATGGGGGATGTGTCTAGAGAGCTTATAGGCAATACTGGTTATCTTATAAGCATAATTCTGTAGCTTAGATTCGAGTTTCTCCTGGAGCCAGGTGTTGAAGGTTTGGTACACAGAGTGATGGTTTGAGAGGTCATGGTACCTTTTTTGGAGGTACCATGGTACTTTTAAGAGGTTGGGTCTATTTGGGAGAAGATAGGTTATTGGAATGGGTAGACATCAGTGTCTTAACTTCTTCCTATCTCTCTGTTTGCTTCCTGGCCACCATGAGGTAACAGCTATCACATACTTCACCATGATGTACTGTGCTTCCACAGGCTCAAAGCAACACAGTCACATGTCCATGGACTAAACCCTTTGAACCTGTGGGCCATAATAAATTTTTCTTCCTTTTAAGTTGATTCAGATATTTTGTCACAGAAATGGAAAGTTGACTAAACATAAATGTTTTTATGTTCAAATTAAAGGACAAGTAAAACCATTAAGTTTTACCAAACATTCTTTTATTCATATATTTTTTATATTATTGAGAAGATATCAACTATTCCTCAATTCTAATTTTGACTTAGGGCAACTTAAGGGAGCGGGGCAATTCCTAAGGGGCAAAAAATCAGCCTCCACAGCCACTTTGTCCTGCGTGTTTCATTTAAAAATATTATTGAACCTTTACGATGTGTTAGGTGTTGCTGTGGGTACTATAAACAGTAAAGAAAACACACAAAAATCCACACCTCATGGAACTTTCTGCATATTGGCATAGACAAGCAGTAACAAACTACCTAAAATGTAGTAGGGGGTAAAGGGAGACAGTTTATTTTAGGTGGTGTTATGGTTGATACATTGTGTCAACTTGGGGAGTCTAGAGGTTTGGTCGAGTGACTCAGCAGGAAGCCAGGGTGCTTACTTTGTATACATCATGAGCCTGTGGAAAAGGAAGGCACAGAAATTATGTGAGTGCTACCAGACCCCTGAGTGGGAGTAGCCTGTTTACAATGTAAGGAAGAAAAAGAGGCTGCTTGCTGCCATTCCTCCCTTTTGCTCTTATGGTTTTTGCTGTGCTCTGCTGCCATGAACTGTTGTCTTCGGCCATGTGCCACTCTGCCTCTGAACCAACCAAGTATAGACTGAAACCTCCACAAACTGTAAGCTAAATAAACCTTTCCTTCCTTCATTCTGGGCATTGTGTATTTTGTCTCAGCAATGAGAAAAAAGTAACCAAGACAGTGAGCTAGTCAGAATAGGCCTCATTGGGATTTTGAAGTTAAGACCCGAGAGAAGTAATACATGTACATACCCAGAAAGAGCCTTTCAGGTGATAAGAATACCAAATGCAAGACCTCCAAAACAAGAAGTAGGAGTTTAATCTGTACATTTGAGGCTAATATGAGTTAAGCATAGTAAGACAGCAGAGAGAAATTATAGATGGCATCTCCTAAGGTCAGACCATTCTGAAAGGAGTCACCTAACTGGGAGCTGAAATACTGACTAAAGACAGAGTCAACAAAATGTGGGTCCTAAAGCACAGACAGGATCATGTGGCTTCCATTACCGGAAACCTTAGGGCCCAGGTTCCTCTCAGCATCAAGAACTGAGGTTGCACACCGGTGAAGAAAAATGGGGCAGGAAAACCCCTCATAAAATGTGACAAGTTAGGCCAAATTGAACATTTTGAATACCTACTCTTAGGGATCCATGAGCTTAGAAGTGTGTATTAAAAAATAAACTGAAGCTACTTGGAACTTGAGTCAAATTTAAATATATTTATTCCAGTTTATTTATCTTTTAAGACAAGAAACCAACTTCCGGGATGATGATGATCAGGTGAGCAGCAAAGGAAGGATCCTCGCTGATAGAGGCCCCCAGCTCGTGACAGGCTTGGCGAGTGCGAACACCGGGACTTCAGCTGGGAAGTTCAAACTGAACGTGTTTCTCTGCGCTGCCGGAGACGCGAAGGGTCAGACCAAATTGCCCTGGCGAGACGCGGGAAAGACCAGAGTGCTGGGAACAAGAGACGCTCTGCGAGGCGGAAGGGTGGCGGCTCGGCTGGGTCCGAGTGCCCCGCAGGCGCAGGCGGCTCGGTGCCTCCCGCCTCCTGACCCTGCGTGGCTCACCAGCAACGGTGGCCAAAAAATCAGCTTTTTAGCGACTGCAGCACTGGGCAGTCTTGGAACACACACTCCTCGGGCAGGCTCCGCAAATCTGAGCAGCAAAACGGGATCCTGCTCCGGTCCTGGCCCCGCAGCCAAAGCCCTCAGTGGCCTGCAGTCCGCGGCCCGGGTGAGGAGCACAGAGTGGAGCACCCCACTCCCTCCCCCAGACCCAGAGAGCGTGAGAATTGGCACTTTGGAATCTTCCTGCTAGCAAGGATTCAGAAACGGGTGAGCAATCTGAGCGCCGCGACTGGATCACCGAGTGGGGGAGGAGATCTATCCCCATACCTGCAGGGAACCCTGGGCAGGCGGGGAAGCGGATTTAGATGCCACACCCAGGTCTTCTGGTAGGGAGTAGCCCACCCCACAAACCAGCACCTGAGCAGCCTTTTAAGCGGTCTGAGCAGAAAGCTTAAGGCACATTCTCCCGAAGAGAAGGAATCATTAGAGCAGCCTTTGTAACAGACCTTTGCCTGGTGAACTGCCTGGGTAATTTATTGCTCAATATTTCGAATCTGTTACCCAAAAATGGGAAGACAGAAGAACAAAATGCAGTCTCAAAACTCAACCCCACACAGAACAAATCCTGCATGCGAGGATATAGGGGAACTAGGAAGCCACATACCTGCAAATTCTGAAACGACTGCATCCAAAATAATGAAACAACTCCAACAGGCCATAGAAGAGCTTAAAGCAGAAATAAGCCACATATCAGCAATAATCTCTCAGACAAAAAACGAACTGAAAACTATAATGGAAGAAATATTCTGTACACATAGAGAAGAAATAGATAAAACATTAGAAGAAAGTAGGAAACAAGTGGAAATGTTACAAGAGCAATTTAGGAATGAATTACCAAGAATGAAACAGGCCCAAAGAGATTGCTAGGAATTGAAAACTTCCATTGAAAGCTTGCAAAGCCGCTTAAATGAAACCAAAGATAGAATTTCAGACCTTGAAGATAGCATGGCAGCTTATGAGCGTGAAAGGAAAGATCTCATAAAATCATCAAAAACCCAAGAAAAATCAATCCAACAGCTGCAAGATGAGGCAAAACGAAATAATATTCTAGTAATAGGAGTCAGTGAAACACCGGAGACAACTCAAATGATATAAAGAGAATATTTGCTGAACTAATAGCAGAAAATTTCCCAAACAAGGTAAAAGATACTGAAGTACAGTTAACCAAGGCATATAGAACACCAACGACCCATAACCCAAGTAAAACCACACACAGACATATAATAGTCAAGATCCCAGATATCCAACAAAGAACACAATATTAAAAGCTGCTAGAGAAAAGAAACAGATCACCTACAAAGGAAAACCCATTAGAATCAAAGCAGACTTCTCAACGGAAACCATGAAATCAAGAAGAGCTTGGAGCGAGATGTTAGAGATTCTGAGACAAAACAACTTCCAACCCAGACTGATGTATCCTGCAAAACTATCCTTAAAATTCAATAGAGAAATAAAATATTTCCACGACAAAGAACAACTAAAGAAATTCATGAGTGCCAAACCAGCATTGCAAACAGCACTAAAAGATATTCTAGACAGAGAAAAGAGAGACCACAATCCCAATAACAACGATAGAAATAATCCCCTAAACAGAACAAGTAAACAGACAGCAAAAGAAGGAAAACAACAAGTAAATAACATGACTAGAATAAGCCAACATATAACCATGATAACCATTAATGTAAATGGCCTCAATTCACAAGTCAAAAGGAAAAGATTGGAAGAGTGGATAAAGGAACAAAATCCAACGATATGCTGTACACAAGTAACACATTTTATTCAAAAGGAAATCCACAGATTGAAAGTTAAAGGTTGGAAAACAACTCTCCATGCAACAGGTCCCCAGAAAAAAGCATGGGTAGCTATTATGTTTGCAGACAATGTAAACTTCAAACCAAAAACAATCAAAAGAGATAAAGAAGGCCATTACATACTAGCTAGGGTAAAGCTGCAAGAGGAAGAGGTAACAATCCAAACATTTATGCACCAAACAATGGAGCACCTAACTTTACCAGTCAAATCTTAACAGACGTTAAAAATCAAATAACTAATAACACTATTGTAATAGGAGACATAAACACCCCTCTGATGCAAAGAGACCACATAACACTTGGAAATTAGACAACAACCTGCTCAATAACCAATGGGTCACACAAGAAGTTAAAGAAGAAATTAAAAAATACCTACAAATAAATGAAAATGCAAGTACAACCTACCGAAATCTGTGGGGTGCAATGAAAGCAGTCCTCAGAGGGAAATTTATAGCAAAGAACTCAAATACAAAGAAAACAGAAAGAGAGCAAATAAACAGCCTAATGCTACACCTGAAACTCATAGAAAAAGATCAACAAGCCAAACCAAGAGCCCAAAGAAGGGAGGAGATTATAAAACTCAGGGCAGAAAATAATGCAATTGAGATGAAGAAAACTCTACAAAAAATTAGTTAATCAAAGAGTTGGTTCTTCGAAAGAATAAATAAAATTGATAAACCCCTAGCCAACCTTATCAAAAAAAGAAGGGAAAGATCTCAAATTCACGCACTAAGGAATGAAAAAGATGATGTCATTACAGATCCCACAGAAATCCAAAAGATCATTAATACTTACTTTGAAAATCTTTACTCCCATAGGATAGAAAATACAGAAGAAATGGACAGATTCCTAGAAAGGTACAAATTACCAAAATTGAATCAGGAAGACATAAAAATCCTGAAAAATCCAATATCAATTAATGAGATTGAAAACGTCCTTAAAAACTTACCAACAAAGAAAACCCCAGGCCCTGATGGATTCATAGGAGAATTCTATAAAATATTCCGAGAAGATTTAATGCCAACACTCTTCAAACTCTTCAATGAAATCGAAAAGGAAGCAACTCTCCCTAACACATTTCTGGAGGCAAGTATTATACTGATACTAAAACCAGAGAGGGTCCCAACCAAGAAAGAAAACTATAGGCCAATCTCTCTAATGAACATAGATGCAAAGATACTCAACAAAATACTGGAAAATAGATTACAGAGAATCATAAGGAAAATTATACACCACGACCAGGTAGGATTCATCCCAGGAATGCAGGGATGGTTCAATATTTGTAAATCAAAAAATGTAATACATCATATTAATACAGTCAGAGACAAAAACCACATGATCATCTCAATAGATGCAGAAAAGGCTTTCGATAAAGTCCAACATGCATTCATGTTAAAAACCTTAGAAAAAATAGGAATAGATGGCCTCTACCTCAATCTCATCAAAGCCATCTATGACAAAGCAATAGCCAACATCATGCTAAATGGACACAAACTGAAAACTTTCACTTTAAAGTCAGGAACAAGACAAGGATGTCCACTGTCACCACTCCTATTCAACATAGTTCTGGAAGCATTAGCTAGAGCAATCAGACAAGAGAGAGAAATAAAAGGAATAAGGATAGGAAAGGAAGAAGTTAAATTATCACTATTTGCAGATAACATGATACTATACATGGAGGACCCCAAAAACTCCACAAGAAAACTCCTGTAATTAATTGACAAATTCAGCAGCATAGCTGGATACAAAGTCAACACCCAAAAATCAATAGCATTCCTATACACAAACAACAAAGAGACTGACAGAGAAACTGAGGAAACCATACCTTTTACAATAGCAACCAAGAAACTGAAATACTTAGGAATCAATCTAACAAAGAATGTGAAATATTTATTCAGTGAAAACTACAGTACTCTGAAAAAGGAGATCGAAGAAGATTTCAATAAATGGAAAAACATACCCTGCTCATGGTTAGGAAGAACTAACATTGTAAAAATGGCCATACTACCAAAACTGTTGTACAGATTCAATGCAATTCCCATCAAACTACCGTTAACATACCTCACAGATCTAGAGAAAATATGCCTCAAATTCATCTGGAACCGGAAGAGACCCAGAATAGCAAAAGCAATCCTGGGCAATAAGGACAAGTCAGGTGGAATCACAATCCCTGACCTGAAATTATACTACAAAGCTACTGTAATAAAATCAACCTGGTACTGGCTAAAAAACAGACCTGAGGATCAACGGAACAGACTAGAAGATGCAACCATAATGAAAAACCCACTCAGCTACCTAATATTTGACAAAGGGGTCAACCAAACTCACTGGAAAAAAGAAGGCCTGTTTAATAAATGGTGCTGGAAAAACTGGCTTGCCTCTTGCCGAAAACTGAAAATAGACCCCAGTCTATCATCATGCACCAAACTCAGGTCAAAATGGATCGCAGACCTCAATATTAAAACAGAAACTCTAAATCTATTGGAAGACTAAGTAGGTAAAAATCTTGAAGGCATAGGAGTAGGCAGAGAGTTCATGAACAAGAATGAAACTGCAAGGGAAACACTTCAAAGAATCAATAATTGGGACCTCATCCTACTGAAAATTTTTTGTACATCTAAAGAAATCACCAGCAAAGTGAAAAGAAAACCCACAAATTGGGAAAAATTCCTAGCTGGCTGTCCCTCAGACAAAGGACTGCTATCTAGAACATACAAAGAATTAAAAAACATGTACCTGTCCAAATTCAAAGACCCAATCCAGAAATGGGCATCTGAGATGAATACACACTTCTCAGATAAAGAAATACAAATGGCAAATAAATATATGAGAAAATGTTCCACATCCTTAGTCATCTGAGAAATGCAAATAAAAACAACACTGAGATTTCATCTCACCCCAGCAAGACTGGCCAATATTAAAAAATCATCCAATAACAAATGCTGGAGAGGCTGTGGAGAATTAGGGACTCTATTATACTGCTGGTGGGAATGCAGATTGGTGTAGAAAGCAGTCTGGAGATTCCTCAGAAAACTAGGTCTAGAGGTTCCATTCAAACCAGCTATTCCCCTTCTGGGTATATTCCCAGAAGATCTGAAATCATCGTATCACTCTGATATATGTGCACCCATGTTTATAGCAGCACAATTTGTAATAGCTAAAACGTGGAAGCAACCCAAGTGTCCACCCACAGAAGACTGGATTAAAAAACTGTGGCAATTTTATATAATGGAATATTATTCAGCTATAAAGAAAGACAGTTTTGGGGACTTCGTAGGCAAATGGTCAAAACTGGAAACCATACTCATAAGTGAAATAAATCAGCAGTACATGAGCAGGCAACGTATTGTGTCACTGGTGTAAGAACCCGAGGGTGGGAATATAAACTAAGAGACATGAATGAAATCTGTTCAAAAGCAAAGAACAGATGGGACGAGGGAAAGGAGAAAAGAAAGAGGCAAAAATGTATGTAGGTATATATGTAGATACATATGTACAGGAGGGCTAACATGGTTCTACTATTGTATTATGTCACTTAATGCTAAGGAATAGTTGATGACTGGTTATTCGATCAATCTTGTATGTCTGTATCTGTCATCCTGAGCATACACTTTGATGATATCAATATGTAACGCAGCAACTATTGTTGGTTTACTGTGGCTTTGTCTATAATTCAATTCTGATCATACTGTTATTGTACTACTTTCTGTCTCTTTGTTAATGCTTTTCGGTTTCTTTTTTTTTTTTTCTGTTGTTGATGTAGTTCTTTTTCTATCACACTTTAAATGAAGGGAAAGAAAGGGAAAGGGAAGACAGGAAAAAAAAATGTAAGAAAGTAAGTATGTATGTACAGAATATCTTACATAGTTGTACTACTGAACTAGGTCACTTCATATTAAGGAATAGTTGATGATTAATTGATTGATCAATTTTGCATGTATGTATCCTTGTTCCTGAATATATACTTCGAGGTTATCAATTTGTAAAGCAGCAACCATTGCTGATTCCCTGTCACCTTGTCTGTAGATCAGTTTTGATTGTATTATTCTTATGCTACTTTGTGTCTGTTTGTTAATATGTCTTCATTCTTTTACTTTTAAAATTAAAAAAAAAGACAGGAAACCATTACTAAGAACTTTATTTTTGAAGGTCAAATGATAGGCCTAATATGGCACAGCCCGCCAGAAGCAAAATCAAGTTGTCTGTCAGAGAGTGAAATGCAATCTCACTTGGTCTACAAGAATTTAAGTGACAATTCCTCTTTTAAGAATAGTTATCTTTTAGATTATTCTATTCTGGAGGGAACTGATGTTTTAAAGCAACACAAACAGCTTCTGGTAATATAATAGAGCAGAAAGAGACTTTTGACTCAACTATGTATTTAAACCTCAGTTCTGAAGGAATGACCTTATGAAATGGATAGACTTAGGATCTTATCACTTTCTTAATTTGCTGAGGAGAATAAATATGGCACGCTTAGTGTGAAGCAGAAATTCAGACAACTTAAACTGCTATTATGTGAAAGGTTTAGGCAGTCATTTATGTATAGACAAGTGTCAGATTATGAATGGTTGTTCTTTCCAAAATAAACATTCCTTATCCCAGTTTTGGGGAACTATATTAATTTCTAGAATGCCTTCCACAGCATTTTGCACAACTTGTTCCTTTGATCACAGAATACACAGTAGAATAAGGAAAGCTAGTATTATAAGAGCATTAGAGAACTTTTTCCCTGGATGCAGTCATGCAGTGTTTTAAAATGTCCATTATAAATGAACTATTAATGAAAGTACGTGTCCATCTCACTCACATCTTGTTAGAGTTTAGATTGTGTCTCAGAGTAGATGTGGTAGAGTACCACAAAGACCACAGCATTTCCAAGACAACAGTATGTGAAATGTTGGTTGGGACCACATGAACCAGACTGATGAAGCAAGTGTTTTAATCCCAGGATCCATTATGGACTTATGAGTTCTCAGCTCTTTCCATCTAAATGCTGTACCAAGCCTATCACTTTTTCAGGATACCAGCATGTGAAATGATAGTCCTTGTTAAAATAACTGGGGCATGGAAGCAAATGCTTTAAGGTAAAAAGCTTATTACAGATTTAGGTAGAAGCAGTCAGTTTCCCTTCTTCCTGGCAAGGTCTGCAGAAGTCTAGCAATGGCAGTTGTCCTCCTATTCTGGGGTGTGTGTACACTTGCATGGATCTGAGGATGGTGATGAGATAGTTTCACAAAAGACCCTGTGAATAGTTTCTTGAGTAATGCTCTATGAAGTCATGATCTACTATACTTCTCAAAGAGCAACAGGCAGGCTTTTTTTTGTAACCCATGTGTTCTACATGCAAGGCCAATGGTGTCTAAAGTTTCAGCATGCAATTCCTCTGGAGGTATGCTTCCATTTAGAGTATAATACACCCACTGAGAGGAGTCAACCATTAAGCCACTGATAATGTAATGCAAATTAACTTATCAACGTGTGTCCCTGGACTACTTGAGAGATGTGGTCATGTCAATCATTTCACTTTATATACAGAGACTCTGTAGAGTGTTTTAAGGTGGACCTTAAGACTCAGTAGACTATGACTGAACAGGGAAAAGTTGAGACAGCACATGCCTTAGACAGCAATTCCTCTCACAGACGAGTCTCCAGTTCTATTTAGGAGACATTATATTGAAGGATCCTTTTTGGTTCAAAGGTAATTAAAATTTAAAATTATACAGATTCTAAAGCTTTTCCCAGAAAGGGATAGAAATCCTTGGAAGAAATTTCTAACTGAATCCAAACTTATTTTTTCCCTTTAAACAGCAGAGTGTAAAGACTACTTGTAGAGTGTAGAGGGCAGGATCAAAATTATACCTACTTTGACTAAAACTTTAAGGCTTTCCACATCCTCAGAAACTGAGAACATTCCATTAATCTGACTGTAGGACCCAGATCCTAGTGAGAAATTAGTTATGCTCACTATAATAATCTATCTTATGTTAAAAAGTGAAAGTTTGATTTAGGGTAAAATTTGATTCTACCATTATAGCTGAACATTATGTCAAGTCACTATAATATGAAAGAAAATGGATTTCTCCCCAATGATTCATGCATATACTTGAGATTGACTGACAGTAGGTCAACTTACGGCCATGAACAGTGAGTCTACTGAGGATCCCGTGGTATCCTCAGCACTATGGGAAGATACAGAGAATTACAGGACAAATGGACAGACTGGGCAAGCATTTTACAGATTAATAAAATCTGGGATCACCGTTAAATTGCAACAAGATTCATGGCTCCTCTTGTCTGTACCTGACCTTATCCTGGATTTTCACACACACAACTTTAACAATACATTTTCTCTGAAGCCGCATAACAATACATTTTCTCTGAAGTCGCAGCCTGGAGCTTCCTCCTTTGTGTCTTGCTATCATCCTCCTTTGGCCTTCACCCCGTCACTTTGCCGGCCTTCACTGGTGCTGTGCAGAGCATCTTGCTCTCTGACTTGGCTGTGAGCTCTCCTCTCTCTTCCTTTCTCCCTCACTTCCTCCTCAACTGCACTTCCCATCACAGTCCCATCGCAACGAGAAATGCACTGAGGCTGCCAGTAGTTCTGACTCTGCTGTAAGTGATAGAAACTCAAACTCAGTGACCTTATATAAAAGGCAGGGATTACCTGACACAGGACATTTGAAGTCCAGGGGTTAGTGTGGCCTGAAGGACTAAAATGATTACCTGTTCTTTATCTTTGCATTCTTTTGAAGTGATGTTTCTGCTTTTGTTTCCTAGTGTATTGGCCTCCTGTCCTTTTATGGCCATTCTACCTTGCATAATGGGTAGGGGTATTAAGGGGAGCAAGGAGAATGATGCAAATGCAGTTTTACACCATCTCAGCCTACTGACTCCAAGGGAAAGAAGACACTTTACTTTTGGTATGTAGAAATAAAAAGTCCCAGGCAAAGTGACTGTGATTGGTCTAAATTTAATCATGTGTTATGGTGCAAGTTACTGTGATAGGTCAGTACTAAGCCACATGGTTCTCTCTGGTCCAGATCTATGATATGGGGTATAAGAAAGGGCCTAAGGGGACCAAAGAAGGCATAAAATAATGTTAAGCAGCCATGATTGACCACAATGACTTTCAGCTACATCAGCTCTGTTCTAATGTGTCTCTCTAGGAAGAAGCTACTTCACAGGAAGACAGACTTCATCAGATATCTTGCATTTAGATTCCAGCTCTGCTACTTCCTGGTCATGTAAATTGAAGCTCATTAAATAACCACTAAGAAAGTCAGCTCCAAAAAAAAAAAAAAGAAGGTCAGTTCCGTCTTCTGTCAAATAAAGATGATAGTGTGGTCTTCTCTATCCACTAAATTTGTTATGAAAATTAAGCAAAGTAGTACTGTATATATGATCTGCCCAATTCAATGCTTAGAATATAAGCAATGCTCAATGTACAGTTGCTGCTATGATGATAATTCTCACTGCTTATTATTCTAGCTTAGCTGTGTTTCCCTTTTCCTGCTATATAGAATTTCTTCTGCATCTGTTCCTTTTAAGTCAAGACAAATGCTCTTTTGCAAACTTTGGCCTTGAGTTCTGAAACAGAGACAGGATATAAGGGGTGTGGGGAGGTGAGAGGGAAAGAGCAGGGCAGCAGAGGTGAGTGGAAAACAGGAGAGATCGCAGAAGAGCAGAATGGACAAGAGCCAGATAACCTGAACTTGAGAAAGAGAGTTTGGGGGAGTGCAAGGTTTTGAGCACCTGTTCTAGGAGGGGAAAGAGAATCAAATATCAAAGATGATAAAACAGGATGAGAAGAAAGGTTCCACCTACATTTTTCAAGATTTTTAACTTATGTCATCAAATACATTTACATTTATATTTATAATTATCTGCACATCCAACAACTAATTAGCTTCTACTTGAAAATAAGGAATAGGCATGGATATTTGTTGTTTGTAACAATTATGATTATGAAAGTGCAGTAAAAAAAGCCTGTGTAAGCCCAGAGTTATTTAAAAGACAATCCTTCAACTATAGCATATGTTTATTAAGTTATGTATTAAAGTCAATGTTTAGGAACAAAGCAAAGAGTTGAAATCCGAGATCCTTTATCACCACCCTCTTTTGAGTGAGTCCTAATGTAGATCATGTGGTACCCAAGTGCTGAACAATAAAACCACCCCTATCAGATAGCATAAGAGCTTTGGTACCTCTGCTCACAGAACTTACTGCAGCTCACTGTATATCAGCAACTTGTCCCCCAGGTGCGCTAAAATAAGACCAAAAAATCTTCCTATATTCCCATAATTATTACCAATAACCAAGACATTCTTTAATATATGGCATGTATTTCTCATGATTGTGACTTCCAACTCTAGAAAAATAAGGGTAGGTAAACATTGATTAGATTTTGACACAAATGCCAATACTTTCCTAATGATTGTTTTTGTTTTGTTTTGTTTTCTTGTTCCTTTGAAGGAGGTCAGAGATATCTTAAACCAAACAAGGGGGAAACAGTTGAGGATGATTCTTGCTAACTGTTTAAATATGCCGTCTTAATTCCATTGCCATGAACAGTTCCCATCTAATACCCCTTCTCTTCAAAAAATACACACACACAGGCACGCTTTAGTTGAGTTGTCTGTGTCATACATTTGTGATGAGAACAGCCCAAAGAGAGAAGAGGTATGTTCTCTTACCATTTTTATTCTACTGTATTTGGATTATAACATTTAATTAACACCAATATAGGGATCCTTATGTGTCTGGAGAGGTCGGCTATGCAGTAGCAGTTGGAAATCATAAGGCATTCGGCAGATAATTCAGATCAATATTCAGAGAAAAGCTATTCCTACATTTTCCTGCATTGGCTGAGACCTCAGGCCTGGTAACACTAATACCTTTGTGAAGTCATCTATCGAATGATAGAGTGGAAGATATCATTGAGACCCCTCAGAATGCAGTTTTCTATCAACACAGAAGACTGGAAAAGCTTGAATTTATTGGAAATACCAACATCATTCCTCTTTTTGGTGTCTGAACATGCACATTTAGCTACCAACTGAACGTTGATGTGGCTTGAATTGATGTGTAGTGTATGTGTTATTAAAAAAGGATGGAAGATTCTTAGTTTTTAAGAATAAAAATATAAAGGAAAATTTATAATTTGTGTTGTTTAAATCTTACATTTTCATATATTAAAAAAATTAAGGTTTAGACCAGAAACTTCAGCCACTTTCCCTCACACTGTGCTGAAGCGTAGCTCAAGGATGTGAATGTGTGAGGCTGTGTGAAGACAGAGAAACGAGATAACTTAGGAACAGAGGACAAAGGGGACAGGCTTTGACTTCACATGCAAGTTACTGCTGATCTTTATGCTCTGACATTGCAGTTTTGGATTTAAACCCCTAAATTAGAATTTTATAATTGCCTTGTGCTATCAATATTTAATTATTTCTTGTTTAAGTTGAACATCTCTTCATCCCTATTACACAGAATGTGTTACTCTCCATTTCTTCTAGCTCTGTGGCCTTTTTAAAAACTCCTGTCTTTGTGTCAGAGGCATCTACTATTAGGTATAATTGGGTAGAAGCTACCAACTAGTATATTTCTAGAAAGATATCCAAGCAAGATGAGACCCATGGCTAAGTTTCAGATTCCAGTTCTGACAGTATCACTAATTTGGTGAAAGACCTTTTAAAACTATGAGGTCCTGAAACACAGTGGCTTCCCCAGGACTTAGTGTCAGGCTACGCACAAATGTGTGGAATGAACAACAGTGTGGAGCGTGAAAGAAAGTGAAAGCATACACTTCTCTCTCTATTTGGGTCAGGGAGGCAGAGATATTAAAGATTTAGCACTCTAACAGGAACAGAGAATCCTTGGCCTACTTTCTCTCCTTCTATATTATGTAAATTGCAAATGCACACACGTCAGCTCTTCAAAACATAGCATTCTTTCTCCCAAAGAATCAGCCTTAGATCCTGGACCCTGCAAAACTGGAGGTCAGTCAGCTGTGTCCCTTTCTCTAGCGTCCAGACCACCTACCTACACTTATTAATCTGTCTCAAATGAGTTTTCAAAGATAAACGAGAAGTTAAAAAGCAAAGGTGAAATTAATATTACTGAGATTTCAGATTGTTTGGGGTCAAGGAAAATAATTATTATTTCACTGGGAAGGAGGACAAAGGTCATGTGCACTGGGGATTTTCCTGGCCGTTGAGGCTCAAGTCAGGAGAAGAAAAGTGGTGGGGACTTGCATTGTTTCGGCAAGGGCAGACACATTTGTTCTAGTCACAAGACATTGTTCCAAGTTTGGAAGGACTTTAAGTAATGTCCCAAATTGGAGACACACAGTGTAGCTGGACGCTAAGCCTATAGGCCTTGGGGGCTGGGACTAAGGTGGATCACTGATGCTGAGCCTGTGGCCACTGAGACCCTGTAAGGGCCTGGCTGTGAGAGTACCAGAGCCTTGTTGTCAATAGGATAGCGGCCCTCAGCAGTGGCATTCTGAATAGAAGAAAGACATGATACTGGGGACCAGCAGACAGACACGCAGATGCTTCTCCTCTAGGTTTTGGGACCTGCCATAGTCTCAGGGTATGGCATATCCCAAGTTTGGAAATGAAGGCAGAGCGCTGACTAATTTAGGACTTCTTACTCATGCTGGTGAGAGATCCATGCTTAATTTGGCCTCTGAGTACCAGAAAAGAAGTTTCCCATCCTTCCTCTACCAATCTAACTGCATCACTAACCATGCTGCACTACATTGCAATGCCTTAAACACCCGTGGTCCTCCCATTGCACAGCTGCCTTAGCCCTCTGTAATCAGGTGTTATGCGCATCATAGCCACCAGCAGTTCTGCACAGTCATCGAAAGTGCAGAATCCAATGGTCACTTCCCAGCTCTCACTTTCCTTAACCTCCCAGCAGCATGTGACTTTGATGTAGTTGTTTTCTCCTTCCTGTAGATGCTTTCTCGCCTTGGGTTCTGGGGTATGAGCTGTTCTATTTTGCTCCAACACAATGGCTTCCTTCTCATCCACCCCTGACAGATTCTCCTCTTACTCATTTCCAAATGGGAGAATAATGCGGTTTGCCTACTTAAAATAAAAAATACTCATGTAAATTGGAGAATAGCTTGAGGTTAGTAAATCCTTATCACAATTCACACTTATTTCCTTGACAGTGTCACTGGATCTCACAGCTTTAAATTCCACTTATATGTGACGGATGCCAAATTTTATCTCCATCCTCTCCCTTTCCCCTAAAACTACACACTCAGCGTCTTCACTTACCTGCTGGGGAGCACTCTGAAGTTAATACCCCTATATAAATCTTAATTAACATGCCCACTTCCAAAAATGTGTACTCTTAAAAGTTTTCTATTTCTTCAGTGGATTCCACATTTAACAGTTGTTTAGTTCACAGACTTCAGAGTTACACTTTATCCTCTGTTTCTTTCACAGCTTTCATCACACATCGTAGCCAACTCCACTGGTTCTACCTCAGGGCCACCCCTTACTCACAATACCTTTCTCACCACTGTCATCCATGCGGCGCCATCTTCTTCCCACATGATGGCGACGGCCCTGTACTTGTTGTCTGTATTCTATTCTTAATTTTGCCAACTATCACCTATCTCTCTATACAGCACCTAAAATGATACTTTTAAATGTAAATCACTTCTCAACACTCTTCAAGATTTTACATCAATTCCTCGTCATATTTAGAATAAAGGCGAACTAAGGCACAAAATGCATGATAGCAAGCACCACGTGACTTGGCCCCATGTCCTTGGCCCCGTGTCACTTGTTTCCTACCATCCTTTACTGATCTTGCTGTTCTTTGAATGAACCCACCATGCTCCTACCTGAAGACTTTTGCACTTTGTGGACTCAGCATAGAGAATTCCTTCCCAGATAAGCACATGGTTTCACTCACACACCTCTATCTCTGATTCTCCAGAGACTTTATTCCTAACACTGCTACTGATAATATATTAACATTATCTGATGTTTTACCCTTAGATGTATATTATATATAACTTATATAGTCATTTTACTATTATATAGCTATATGAATATTTGTCTAGTGCTTATCTCCTTCACAAGAGTGTACACTCCATGAAAGTGAAGACTGTTTTGTTTGCCATTTTATTTGAATCACCTAAAAAAAACCTTCTTATAGTGTGAGAATCATACGGTTTGTTGAAAATAAAAATAGTACATTTCAATCACACACCAAGTTAGGATTAAACTAAAGGGGTAAGTTAGTATTCAACTATGACAGCAACTTTACTCATAATGGTTTATTTATAATTAATCTATTGGCTATTTTTTAAAGGTGCTTGTCTTAGTTTTTTTCATTGCTAAGACAAAATAGCCAACACCCCAAAGTTAAAGGAAGAAAGGCTTGTTTAGCTCACAGTTTGCACAGGTTTCAGTCCATGATTGGCGGGCTCCAAGGCAGGGTGGCACATGGCAGAAGTATATTGCAGGGGAGATAGCAAAAGCAGCAAGAGCAAAAGTGAAAAATAAACCTCTTTCTGCTCCTATTATCTTATCCCCAGCAGTCTGGGGTTAGGACAGTGCCAATCCAATCAGTGGATTAATGCAACGATCAAACACCGTTAATCTCAGCACCCTTCATTCTAGCAGTGAACCACGAATGAAACTCTAGATTCAGCTATCTCCAACAAAAGCCCATCTAAAGCTTCATGTGGCTTTAGGACATCTAGACACAAACCAGAACAGTGCTTCTTGAGCAGAAAAATGCTAGAGAAAACCAAACAATCTAAGATTATTCTAGGCATTCTGTGCAAAAATATTATGATGTGTTACACAATAAAACAAGTTTGAAAATTAATTTTTTATCCTTCTCCAGATTTCTATACTTCCTAATCTCATCCTGGGATGTCATTTTTCCCCAAATATTTCTAGAGCAATACAAACCTATATGATAAAAAGATTTCCTGCTTTGGAAACATTTTTATGGATGTTATTTGACAAGAACAAAAAATTGGCTTATATATAGATGCCTAAAATAAAAAACAGTTAATAGGAGGAAATGCTAACAATACATATGAATAACAAATTACAACACAGAAATAAGTAACTCCTACAAATCAATAAAAAGAATAAGCAACAAAACAATAAACAACAAATGAGTACAATAAATAAATGAGTTTCATGGAAAGTATCAGTGCTCTGTCAGTACATGAAAATTTTTCAACCTCCCGAGTCACTGGGAAATTCAAGTTGAAATCAAAATAAAAAATCATTTCCTACCTACAGATTAGCAAAAAGTATAAAATTTGACAATATTAGATACTGGTAAAGATGTGGAACAAACAGAACTATCAAAACGATAGTGAGAGAGCAATTGTTACAACCACTTTGGAAACAGTGACACCACCTACCAAGGTGAACCTTGGACACATGTTTTCCACTTAAAAGTTGTGGAGGGGAGCAGGCTGTCGGCTCTGGGTGTCCTGGCAGGTCCTCAAGGCCTCTGCAAATGGTGTGTTTGGAAGGTGCCAGAAGTTTCCGGCTCTGGACACATCACGCTATGAAGTGTTGCCTGTGGCCCTGCAGCACCTGAGGATCACCTTGCAGAGTCTGTCCCGCACAGCCAAGTATGGACTGAAACCTCTACAAACTGAACAGTGAGGATGAAAGACATTTGTGCATCTGAGAAACCTTCAGGAGACAGACTCAGCTGCTTTATCCCTAGTATCAAGGCTTTATTAGAAAATGTCGGCAACTTCCGGGAAGATGGTGACCAGGTGAGCAGCAGAGGGAATCTCTCCCAGAGACCGATCCTTTGCGCGCAGCTGCCCGGTCCGTGGATGCAAAATTCCAACTGATCTGGCTGCTCTCCGCCGCCTGAGCATTAAAGGGCCGGCTGACAAGCTGCGCGGCGAGAAGTGGGCGGACCCTGAGAGCTCCGCCCCCGAGGGATCGGTCCTGCGTTTGGGCCGCAGCTCAGTTCAAATCGAGTACAGCCAAGAGAGCGAGTGTGGAGGGAAGAACGGCTTCAGCTCCTGAACCCGAACGGCTCAGAGGCGGCTGTAACCAGGATTTGTAGGAGGCATCAGAGCAGAGGGAACTCAGAGAACGCGCTACTGGGACAGACTGCGCCAAACTGGGCAGCGTTCCGGGATCCCGCTCAGAACCCCACCCCCGCAGCCGGCGCTGTGCGAACTGGAGCAACAGTGACCGGCGGGATTTCTGAGTCAGGAAAAAGCTCCATCCAGGGAGAAACATCTGAACAGCATTCCAGTCTGCACGATCACAGGGTGAGTTATATGCGAGCTCTAACCGGTTTTTCCTGAATCGGGAAGAAGCTCAGCCCAGCGAGAGACATCAAAGCAGCTTGAAGGTCTGCGGGATCTCCCGGGTGGGAAGACCTAGCTAGGCGCCCCAACGGGATTTGTGAGGGGGGAAGGAGCTCTACCCAGGGAGGAACACCTGAGTGGCCTGTCTGCAAGAATCCTGTGATGGCGAGCTGTTTATTCGCCCCGGCCAGGTCTTGCGGTAGGGAGTAGAAGCGGAAATCTCAGCAGACAGTTTAAGGGACATTCTCCCAAAGAGAAGGAATCATTGGAGCAGCCTCTGCAGCAGACATTTGCCTGCTGAACTGCCTGTGGAATTTATAGCTCCACATTTCGAATCTGATACCCAAAAATGGGAAAACAGAGGAACAAAACGCAGTCTCAAAACTCAACCCCACCCAGAACAACTTTTGAATGTGAAGATACAGGGGAACCAAGAAGCCTCATAACTTCAAGTTATGAAACGATTGCATCCGAAATAAAACAACTCAAACAGGCCATGAAAGAGCTTAAAGCAGAAATAACCCACATACCCGAAATGATTTCTCAGACAAAAAACGAGCTGAAAACAATGATGGAAGAAATGTTCCATTCACACACACAAGAAATAGACAAAAGACTAGAAGAAAATAGGAAACAAATGGAAATGTTACAAGAGCAATTTACTAATGAATTACCAATAATGAAACAGGTCCAAAGAGAATGCCAGGATTTGAAAACTAACGCTGAAAGCATGCAAAACCGTTTAAATGAAACCGAAGATAGAATATCAGAACTTGAAGACAGCATGGCAGCTTATGAGCGTGAAAGGAAGAATCTCATGATATCCTCAAAGACACAAGAAAAGTCAATCCAACAGCTGCAAGATGAGGCAAAACGTAACAATATTCGAATTATAGGAGTGTGTGAAACAGCAGGAGATCTCACAAACGATATAAAAGGAATATTTGAAGAAATAATAGCAGAAAATTTCCCAAACAAGGTAAAAGATACTGAAGTTCAGTTAAGCGAGGCATATAGAACACCAATGATCCATAATCCAAAGAAAAACACACACAGGCATATAATAATCAAGATCCCAGATATCCAGCAAAACAACACAATATTAAAAGCTGCCAGAGAAATGAAACAGATCACCTATAAAGGAAAGCCCATCAGAATCAGAGCAGATTTCTCAATGGAAACCATGAAAGCAAGAAGAGCTTGGAGCGAGATACTTCAGATTCTGAGACAAAACAACTTCCAACCCAGACTGATGTATCCTGCAAAATTATCCCTCAAATTCAATGGAGAAACCAAATATTTCCACGACAAAGAACAACTGAAGAACTTCATGAGTGCCAAACCAGCATTAGAAAAAGCACTAAAAGATATTCTAGACAGAGAAAAAAGAGACTACAATAACAAGAACAGCTATAGAAATAACACCCAAAACAGAACAAATAATTAAACAGTCAGGAAAATAAGGAAAACTTCAAGTAAATAACATGACTAGAGTAAGCCAACATATAACCATGATAACCATTAATGTAAATGGCCTCAACTCAAAAGTCAAAAGGAAAAGATTGGAAGACTGCATTAAGGAACACAATCCAACGATATGCTGTATACAGGAAACATATTTTACTCAAAAAGAAATGCATAGGTTGAAAGTTAAAGGTTGGAAAACAATTCTCCATGCAACAGGTCCCCAGAAAAAAGCAGGAGTAGCTATTATGTTTGCAAACGATGTAAACTTCAAACCAAAAACAATCAAAAGAGG